>MU157845.1:375749-420557 GCA_015657495.1 Crepidotus variabilis | reverse complement strand
AAGTCCAAGTTCAGTAAAGACCTATGTGGTTGGAAAAAAGAGGTAACGTCAATGCCGGCCCAAACGTGTTCCGAAGTGATTTACCTGCTCGAATGCTGGGATATCCAGCGCCAAACGAGAAATACGTTCGATGTTGTCAATACAGGGGAGATCAGGGAGATCTTTGTCGTAGATGGGAGATTGAGAAGGCTTCGACGAGAGAAAAAAAAAGGCGAGTTGCCAGACGTGGGCGAGCGGACCAAAGTTTTAGAAGGTGCATGGTGATTGAAGGAAAGTGAGTTTGTGTTTATAGGACAGACAAAGTGCAAAAGTTGTAATAGTATGCGTCCACGCCTCTCTTGCTTTATAGACAAAGTAGGTTCCTGGTACAAGGAAGGGGGCACGTCTGTGCGAGCTGAGCGAGGCAGAGAGAACCCTTTAAAAGAAAATAACCGGTCAGAATGAGGGGAGAAAAGAATCGTGGATATAACGTGTATGACACCCACATAGAGTCCAAACCGTCCCGTTTTATGAACCACGCATGTTCTTGTGTAAACGAATGAAAAAGCAAGCTGCTCTGTGCATTATGGGGGCGTTAGAGCCTGGGTGGTGCTACTGAAAGGTATCGGCTTGATTCATGCAAATGATAAAACGAGGGTCCGAGTGTCGTTGCACAGACTCCTTTAGAGGCAAGGCCAGGTATTTGCCCATCGTTCGAGGATGTCTTGAATTCGAATTCCGTGCGGCATTTGCACTCGGAAATGGAGAGTTGGCTGTATTACGGATGATAGAGTGTGTATCCTACCGGGAACAGGCGTGGGGGGTTGTAAGCCCAAGGTTTGTGAAACTCGCCCATAGTTGAAGATGTTGAAGGTGGCAGTCAGTCTTGATTCTGTTGTAACAATAGAAAGACAACAAGTTCGGATTGTGGGGTCAACGGCGCGGCTATTTTCATCGGGTTATGTAAACTACGCTTTAGTGCAATTTCGGACACTCGGCGTACTTGCACAGCTAAAGCAGCCGTCGTCCTCATGGTTGACTGAGAGTGTCTACACCAAAGGCGACAAGATCATAATTGCGGGGCCTCTAAGCGGTGCCTGCATCTCGATCCTATCATAATTAACCGTAGGATATGCTGTGTAATAGGAATACCATGTATCTGTACCCGCAATCTGGGCGGGTGACCATATGGGGCGGCTTTTAATCGATCCCTTGACCTTTTGTGTCATCGCGCCCTCTTAAGAGCCCTGAGGACCTAGCGGGCTTCCCCTGGGCCTTAGGATTCGGATTATCTTTGCTGTTTTACTGGCCACCGGACATGAACTATGCCAACGCGTCTTCTCACGGTCCTAGCCGAGGTATATCCTCATCACAGAATATTTATCACCGGGCTCTTTGTAGCGCTTGACTGCATCTACAATTCATCGAGACACATTTTATTGCTTCGGCCCTCAAGGACTGTACTCAAGGTTCATAAATGTGGACTTTAGTTTCGATACCGTGATTCAGTCAACATACCGTCGTTCATGCCCAAAATCTTAATCCTTACACTGAGATTGGACGTTGGACAATCGACGTTGCACCGACCAAACGACACTTCAACTACCAGTACTATACGACTGTGCTCCTCTTTCACTGTGGCGCTTTCCCTCACCGCTTTTATATCATCATGGTCGAGATCCTGTGGAAAGTTGAAGCGGATGGTGCAGGTGTTATGGGGTTCGGATGCGTACCTGGCCCTTCGGGATGAAAATTTCGAACTCCTGGACGTGTCAAGGCGGCTGAGAGACAATTCAGCAGGTGGACGAACGGACGGAAAACGTGGCAATCGAGAGGCACCCAACCACATCCCGACAGTCTCCTCAAGTGCACGTTCTGGAAACCCATCTCTGTGCGAAACTACACTGTACGGTATCAGGAGCGTCTGGTCTGATCGAACACTCTGACGACTTTGCGCAAAAAAGGTTCTTTCACCAACTGCCTCATCCGTACCCACAGCAACATCAGTACTTGGCACCAAGCCCCGAGACGGCACACCCAAACATCGCGACTGATAGCTGCACCACCTCTCCTGAGCCTTGGTTCCAACTCACTGATACCCGCCAATTCAGTCGATTAGGCTTCAAGCTGTAAGCGCACATATGCATATTTTCTATCTTGTCTTTGTCTGCCTTGCCAAAATCTTGCTCCTTACCGCTTCACACTTCAGAGACGACTTCATCACAGCACTATCAAGCTTATTCCTCGATGGCGGGAAGACCGCAGGAGCGCCGATGGTTAGTTGAAGACGGTACACCCTTTCTCTTTTTCTACGTTACTGTATGTCCTCACTATCGTGTTTAGGCCGAGCTCTATGCTTACCATCTTTCTTAGAAGTATCAAGAGAACATCAACATTTCGGATGTCTGTGTCAATGAGGATCGCGTAGTCCCTCAAAATGACTTCGGAACTCACTCTCAAGGAGTTTTAGATCTTTTCTTATCTTGTGTCTGGCGAACTCGAGCAGTGAGTTTTGTACTCGATTGTTCACAGTATCGTGTGCTAACTTCCGAAATAGCAAAGACTCGATGGTCAATACCGAAATCCTGAAGCGCGGTGACCTCGAGCTGACCTTCATTATCTTGGACATATCGTCTGGCGCCCAAGTAGCTCACTCTCCACTTCTCAGATGAGGAAAAGAATGACTAATGGGTCTGCGTCGTCGCGACCGCCAATGCCGAAGGTGTCGATGTCGATGCGACTCGATGGTTCTTCCCGACATTCGGTCTACAAAGACCCAGATGACTATTTAGTATTGTAGCGATAATCATAGCTCATATCTCGGGGTTGCCGGATTTAAAGAATGAGATGTGTGTTGAGCGTTGAAGGTACTGGGCCTCGGGATATCAACGTACGACTCACGCTGTGGGTGAAATTAATACAGAAGGAACACAGCGCCGAGTCCTGTCTTGGGTGAAATTAACGTCCTTATAATAAAATAATTATGTACTCGTGAAACCGAATTTTTATATCATCAAATTGTAAAATAGCTATTCCAAGGGCCGCAGGAATAATCGAGAGCAGCACCTGTGGATCACAATTATAATAAAATACATCCAACAAATTGCCTCGCCGATGGATCCATAGCCCATAACTGGGTGAAGAGGCCCGAATCGAGAGAGGCGTTGTTTAACTTTAAGTAGAATCTATACATAGCACGTGCAGCGTTGTTCAACAGCTTTTTCCAACTCCAAGGACCCAAATTAAAAAATATTCGAATCGCAGATGCTCAGCGCTGGAGTGGTTTGGATGGACAAGCGGTACCATCGCACGCAGAATGCAAATGGAAATGATTGGTAGAATTCGACGCGTCAACGGTTATCGAAGAAGCGGAGGTACACAAGACTGAATTTGTAACACCAGGGTTGGTTGAGCCAGCGAAGAGGGCAGAAGAACCGGACACTGGTGCTGGTGTTGCTCGATGCTGGGCTTCATTGTCGGACTGTTGTGGAGGGCCAGAAGGGCTTGCTGCGGAGATGTTCTGAAAATCAGGGATTTAACCATTACTAGAATCCAGTTGAAACTTACCACTGGGTTGACGCGAGGGTCCAGGACTCGTCTGGATATTGCTGTTCGTGAGCCCTTGGAATTGTCCATGGGATAGCTGGTACTGCTGATATGTGTCCCAGAGGTTTGTGTTGCCTTTTGATGCTTCGTTGAGGGCAAGTGCCTGGAGTTACTTCAACGTTCTAATCACTCAAATGCAAATAAACACACAAGTTACATACCTTTACATTGTTCCTTGTCATCTCAAGATGCCGCTTTATGCTCTCAATGTCGGCGGTTGCTTCAGTTGTTGATAACTGCTTGGACTGAAGTTCCATCGATGTTTCGGAAATGAGTTGGAGTGAACTAGGAAAATTTGCTGTATTCAAGTTTGTAGCAATTTCAAGCGAGGAGGCTACGCACGTCGCAATTAAACAAAGGGTCTCCTGATACTGCTCCGAAGTCCGGGTAACTTCTCCGATCGTATTATTTAAGCATAAAAGAAAGGCGACATCCACTGATAAAGTCTTTTGAGTTTGAGTCCAAATTTCACGTTCCGTAAGGACCTACGCAGGAAAGAAAACGCGAGTTCAATGTTTATCGAAAGCGCTTATAAGTGATTTACCTGCTTATATACCGGGATATTAAGTACCAAATGAGAGATACATTCGATAATACTGGAAATGCGGTTTATCTCGACGTCACCGACGTCGTTCTCGTGGACTGGGACTTGGGAAGGGGCTGGCGAAACAGACTGCCCACGAGAGCGGGAGGGCCACAGTTTTGGAATGCACATAGTCGTCAGAGAAATTATCAATATGTCGCCAGTACTAAAAGTAGAAATGCAAAACTGCTGGCACAATGGCTGTTCGCAGAAAGACTCAGCGTTGTACGCGTGCCTCGTGAAAGGCTTAAAAGTGTCATTATTGCGGCGGTCCGGCAAAGTACCTATACAAGGAGAGTTTGTCGGCCGGCTTATATAATAGGTTGCTGACAATCGCAGCCTCTCTGGAACTCCATATGGTCAAGGAAACAAGAGTTGACCCAGTGTGCGTGAGAGAGCAAGTTACGTGCTGTTCCGTTATCTGATAGCGACACGGACAAGTTCCTGAAGAAAATCAATATGTAGAACTTGCTATAAAAAAAGGTGTAGCGTGAAAAAGTCCTAGAAAAAGGGTAATTAGTTAGGACCAAGACATTCTGTGTCGATGTGGCTTACCTGGAGACCGGCCGTACTAATTTTGATTCTGGCACAACGAAGGAACTCGACATGTATGGGCGGTTACGTTTTCCTGAAGGGTGGAACGAGAAGATCCTATGTAAGGCTCACTCCTATTCGTGAATTAGAGTCTACTCAACGTCGAACGCTCGAAGTAAGAAGACGAGATAATTTATGTCCATGAGACTCTCCGCCAGCTATTGTTTGAATTGCTCCAGGTGCAACACAGAAGCATGTAGATTCGTTCTGTCAGAAATAGGACGCCAGATATTGGAGAGCGGTTGCTGGGGCTACATCGGATCCGTTCACCGACCAACACAAGAACATTCCACCGTTTGTATGTGGGTCCAAAGGAAAACCCGTAACTGGTGCTTCGATCTTTTAGAGATGGTGTCTTAGAGCTGTTATGCAGTTTTTGCAACTAAAATATATAGAAAGCTTTTTTGCTGAGGGCGGAGTATCCAGCCAAGTTGGATAGTGAACTGAACCTCTGCAAGGAATGGAGCCTACGAGCCCCTTAGAAACCCAGCTGCCGCATGTGAGTCGGTGATTTCGATGGTGGGCTAAAAAGCAGAGGCTTGAATTGGAGATTGCTGGCTGAAGAAGCTTGCCAATCAAAAGTTTAGAGAGGCTGCAGTGGGCGAGGCAAACGCACTGCCGAGTGGGGACTTGACATGGTTGTGTCACGCAAGTTGCATTACCGTTTTGAGCCATTCCCCTTGTCCATTCGATCACACATGTGATCGAATGGACAAGGGGAATGGCTCAAAACGGTAATATTCACTGCCAGGGCAAAGGCATTTTGGCTCGAGCTCATTCCAAAATAAGTTCCCGGTAGTAATTGTTTTGGGTGTCATTTCAGTTTTCACCCAAAAGATCCCCTTTTGAGCTGACAAATTGACCAAGATGGTGATTTTGGTGGTTCCTTCGGCCTTTTGGGATATACCCGAAGCTGCCTTTAGGGATTTTTTTGGTGGTCCCAAAATCCTTCCTGAAATCACTACTACTGGGAAATTCTTTTGGTAAGTCACAAAAGGCCTTCGCCCCGGCAGTGTTCGAAACAGATGCAAACCGCTAGTCCCAGACTCGTGCTATACCGTCACATACCGTTGTCCTTCGATGGAAGATGCGGAAGTAATGAGTGGCGCTTATCTTATCACCCGACTGGAGATTTACTTTCTGCGGATCTTTTCTCATTGGAACTGACGACTGCGAATTCTGCTTCTGACTTAAGGTCTCAGCAACCTGCTTTCTCAACCTCTTACAATTCAAGGATTCTGTCAAAGGATATTAACAACTTTGACCCTTTGACATGGTTCGCAAGTTAGTGTATCAAAATATTGATTCTCCGCATCCGCTAACTATTACTTTTGCGACCAACGTACAGATTTATTGTCTTATTCAAGGACTTAGCTACCGCAGAGCAGATTGCTCAGTATGTTCAAGAAGTTGTTAATCAAGGTCAGCCTCTTCATTCACTACAATGGCTTTATATCTGCTAAACTCCTTCATTCATAGGAGGACAAATAACGAACAATTACAATATGCCTGGATTCCGAGTCAGTCTTCGACCTTACCACTTTTCTAAATTTCTCTACCATCATGATCGCGACTCTTAACCTACGAATTTACAGGGCTTTGCTGCTTTCATCCCCGATCACTATCTAGCAAGTCTGGTGCAAGTTCAGCAGTTGGGCGGTTTAATCTCCAGTCTGGGTAAGCATTTGTATTATGGTCGTTTTGCGACGCACAGTACGACTGATAATTCTCCCTTTAATTCAGAGCCGGACGCTGAGATGAAAGTCCAGTAGATGATCATAATTGACTCGCTCCAAGCTTCTCGACGTGTTCCAGCCGATCTATCTACTCGTACTGAACCTATGTATCTGCACAGAATTACACAGAATAATAACCCCAGAAGCGCAGTCGTTGCTTCAAAGGTATTTTTGCCCCTGAGGCGATGATATCACGTGTAGGATCCGGCTCGCAATGTCATATCCAAATAGTGGGGATGGGCATCGTCTCTAAGAAAAGCGTGCTGTTTGTCTTTGTTTGCTCTCTATAAGAAGTTGGTTCACAAAAAGACGCATTGCGGAAAAGAATAGATCAGGACGCCTTCACCATCTAAAATCTCAAAAAAATCTGAAAGTATTACTAAATACCGATATCTAAAAATGTATGAAGTGATTTTTCGGAAATTTTTTTAAATAAGAACGCAATTGAAAAAATGCTGACAATTTTGATAATTTAGACTGTCTAAAAAGAAACTTTCTGAAAAAGCTCTTCATAGAAATGTGGAAAAATATCTTATCAGTAATTCCTAGTGATAGCTTTTTCCCGTAGTGCTCGTGCCGAACGCAGACGTAACTTCGCAGAAAGGGTTGCAATAAGAGGCAGGAAGGTTGCACGTGACAAATTTAGCAGGCGCTCTTTCGACTTTGATGGCCCCTGTGGATCTACAAAAATCAAACTCTTTGAAATTCGAGTTTGAACGTCCTAAAATATGTCAAATGTTATAAAACAACACATATATGAATTTGAATACGTCTGAAGCACTCTGACACCCATTATCCCATAAAATAGACGCTGCCTTTGACTGAAACCTAGGACTTTTTCGCGGTTATATCTCTAAATATCCTCTTTTTAATCAAGATTTTTTGAGTTATCTGCCAATTTAAAGTGTATTGAAACTAATTTCAGTAGGTGGCCTAATTTATTTCAATCTCTGACTATCGTCTTCGGAGGGTCATTAGTTGGCTAACAATATATGTGTTAGATGTGCCAACTGAACGCGATTCAAGCGGTATTTAAGCATTAAAATTTTTGGATACACTAAATATGGCATACAGCTCAGATTGGCTAGATAATATTGTCATTAAGTCTTGAGGATGGTTCATAAACTAGAAAAACGTTCGAAAACCGACGATTTCCAGCGCTTGAGAGGAGAACAAATAAAGCCAAATACCACGCTTTTTTTAGAGGCGTTGCCCATCCCCACAAATAGGACGATAGTAGAGTTGCTACATAAGCTGCGGCTATCTACTACACATCTCTCAAGAAACCATCATCTGTGTTCTTATAGCTCTCGATCTTCGTCTCAACACCATCAAACCCGATCTAGGATGCCCGAACACCCAAAGTGAGTCTCTTAGATGTGGCACTAAAGCTTAATCGCCAAAAGATAACCGAATTCCGATTCTCGCTTTGGTAGATTCATCGTTGTCTTCAAGGACGGTGTCACCAAAGACCAGATCTCCGATTATGTGACGAAATTAACCGATAACGGTAAACCTCCTCGTGGATTAGAATTGCGTAATTAAGTGTTGGATCTAATGCAATCTTCGATGCACAGGCGGGAAGGTCAAAGACAACTGGTTTACGCAGGACAAGCCCATCTTAAATGTATGGACCCTTGCAGTACTTTCCTTGTATTCAAGCACTGACGAAACTGTAAACTTCAGGGATTTTCGGCTGCCATTCCCGAGAACTATCTGAGAAGCTTCAAATCTTTCAGTGGAGACAGCATCGCTTCCATTGGTTAGTTGAACACCAACATAACGCATAATAAGTTTAATAGCTCACTGTACTACAGAACCCGATGGTGTGATGTGGATCCAGTAGACGAGTGGAAGATTTAATTAACTAATTCGTGTATGTATCTAAATACAAAGGGCTGTCTGTTCTCAGTCAGTGGATTAGAGGGATGTAGTGCCGCCTGACTTGGATCGATGCTAAATTCGTGATTGCGTGAGGGTGTGATTTGAATGTGATCTGCGCCGAAGATTTTGGGTGACATGGAAGCTTTGAGAAGAATATGCCGGAGTACATTCAAGGATGGCGAAATATAAGTTAATGCAGGGACCTGCGAGGAGTCTGAATATCTTGTGGTTTGTTCAGAGTCCCCTCCGAGTCAGAGTTATATCTCCGACGATGAGACTACGTCGCTACTAGCATGAGCAACAAGCTTCTTGGGGCCACAAACAATCGTCAAGCTTTCTTGTAGGACGTCGACGAGGACCAAAAACCTGGACGAGCTGGTACGTACGCACTTCAGTTCAAAGGAGTTCTTTTGTGACGAACTGACTCTTGGTAGAATGTTGAATCGTCAATATGGAGTCGCAGCTCCTTCAGCCGTTGTAAAAGTTACTCACCCAGAGGACAACCAACCAAATGAAGGTTTACATGGCCGAGACAATCGGGCCCCTCCTAGACTTGCAGACACCAGCCAGCCGTCGCGGTATAATCGGAAAGCATCTTTTTCTGACCAAAAAAGTCATTCGCGACCAACAGTGGGTCCAGGATTTAACAGCGGCTCACGGCATGGTCGAGGTCAAGAAAGGTCCGTGGGACCGTCTGGATCTGCATCATGGCGCCGACCACCAGCAAGCGCTGTGCCACGACCACAGGGGATGAGGAACGAGCATCGCTCAACGTCTGCATCTGACCGAAAGCACTCCTTGAACTCACGGCCTGTACCCATCGCACTTCCAACAAGGACCAGAGCAGAGCCAGCTATGGGACCACCTTTACCAACACGAACTCAGCAAGGGACAGCGGCAATATCGCATATGCTGAAATCGCCATCGCCAAAACTACCTGCCGAGCCTCTACGTCGGCGAACGTATCACGAGCTGCCATCACGGCCCCAACTATTATCTCAACCCTTTGGCTCGCAAACGGAATCCGGGCAACCTCTTTTACCCGGAAGGAAGCGCCCATCTCCTGATTTTGCTTTATCCCAACCACCACCATCTCAGAGAGTGAAATTAGATCAAGATGAAGACCAATCAGCAGTCTCAAATCGAGTGTCCACCTACTCTGTATCTCTACCAAACTCTCCACCGAGTGAACCAACAAATCGTTCTGCGAACTCCATAGCGCCAGCTACCTCTGATATGAAGCGACCTTTCCGCAGTCAGTCAACCCTTCCAGGCCCATCGTCAGTACCCCACATTCAACCACCGCCAACCTCATTTTTCAATGTCAAGGAAGAGCCGCATTCTCCGGGCACACCAGGTCCATCCCGGAAGCTTGTAACCTCAGCATGCAAGCTTCTAGCTCTTCCAGAAAACTGTAAAAAGTCGGTTCTGAGCTATAAAGCCAACCGCGATGAATTTCGGAAGGCGAAATTGAAGGAGCTTCTCCTTCGGGGATTGAAGGTCATCAGAACGTTTATAAGGGAAGATGGTCTTGTCTTGGAATGGTATGTTTTTCGTTGATCCTTGCCCACACATATTGATATTGTGATAGGGAAAGTAATGTTCCGATATGGGATGATACCCTCCTTCCGGAACAATCTCCTTCAAAAGAAATCATCGATGTCGATGCACCAGATCTGGACATTCCAGAAGCATCATTCAAGAGCAGCTCGTCGCCTTCATCTCCGCGAAAACGAAACCGAATGAAGGAAATCCCAAGCCACCATCGTCCCCCTCCTTCAAAACCCTATACGCCTCGCAAATCATTCCCGCTTAATCCGAAGGCGAAAGGCAAAGAGAAGGTCAAAAAACCTCACTGGACTCATGGCTTGACGCCAGAAGAAATAGTTAATCTCGGCAGGTGTGTCGACCCTCGACCTACAAACTTTGCTCCTCCTCGTACCCATTCTCATCAAACTCCTTCTACTTCTAACATGGTTGGATCCTCTGCTTCTACTGGCCGATCTCAAACTTTACCCTCTCGAATATTAATTCCGGATACAGCGACTCAGAGCCAACCACCCCCTTCCCGACCTTCAAGCCGCCTCCGCGTAAACGCTGAACAATATCCGGATAGCCTACCCTCGAATTCAAGCTCTCCGGATCCCCTGGATTTATTATCACCCAGCTCATCACAAAAACGAAGATTACCGTTACCTACTCGTTTGAGCAGTGGGCCGCGCCGAAAGTCGTCTTCTGCCTCTCATACCGGTCCTCCTTTCGCCGCTCCCCAGCCCGATCTTGATGATAAGAGGTCCATGTCGATAAATCAAGTCGCTCTGTTGCCAATGCAGCCACCACCTCTTTCGGATAAAACAGTTAAGGTTGTCGAAGAAACACCGTCAAGCACAATGCCGTCTACTCTACCCTCGCGCATTCTTTGGTCCAAGTCTAAATCAAACACACCCCAGTTAAAGGACCTCACTCCACCTCCTTTGAAACTTCCAACGACTCGGTCCTCAAGCCGCCAAGTATCAACGGCTCGTTCTCTAAGCCCTCTAGGAATTGATACGCATACATCCGAGCGCATACATGATGCTAACTTCGGCGCGAAGAGTCGAACACCCTCAGATATCCAAAGAGTGGCACCGCGACACACGTCTAGTGCGGAAGGCGACGCCATCTATGTCAGCCAGAGTCGATCGTCCTCTATGCAGCCTCCCGCTCTCCCTTCGCGGCGGTCGTCATCAGTGTCTTTGGACGAGGAAATTGTATTAAGATTACAAGGCAGAGAGACCGAGTCCTACAGTGTCTCCTCTTCATGCCTTTCTGCCGTCGATGCGACCGTTCGTTCGTCCAATGACCCCTTGTTACCTCGGTTCACAACACCGATATATGTGCCCTCGCCATCGTCGACTCAGATACCTACTCCCTCACCGTCAATAGAGAAACAAAAAGAAAGCCGAACGGAGTCAATTTCTTCCATATCCACAGACCTTTGCTCGCAGCGTCGCGGTAACCAGGCAAGTGCAGGTTGGAGGGATACCTCAACGACGCCTGTCTGGGAAGGGGAAGCCAGCGGGTCAATCAAAGATTTTGATAGGCCCATGGACGATGGATGGCGTCAGAAGGATACCAAGATGGTCCCGGATACGAAAGTAGCAGATAATGAAGACGTTGAAGAAGAAGACGAGGTGTCTTTAGGATTAAGGATGAACTCGGAACTAAATAGTCCCACCGACGATCGAAGAGAGTCGGAAGCTTCCTCCATGACTCGAGGAGGCGATGGAAACTTACCTGTTACCGAAGACGTTGAAAGTTTATTGGAGGACGGGTCTGCTGAAATCTATGAGAAAGCAGTAGCTTTCCTCGCAAGGTAATGCTCTTTTTGTCTATACAGTCTATTTCTTACATCTGTATCTTACCATTCGCTGTCTACTATTTATCCAATCTAGGTTTACTCAAACTTTTGATACCGATCGTTCGATGCTGGCTTTGGCTTACGCCAACGATGCGGTATTTTCATGTCGTGCGCCTGTCGACTTCCGAATTCCTTCCTCTCAGTCTGCTCCTTTATCAGACCTACCCCACTCAAATTCGAGCCGGGCTAAGATTATCCAGCAGCTTCATGACCTCGGAAAGTGCTACTTCGAACCGCGAAGCGTACCGATGCGTGAAGCTCGCTATGACTTGGCATCGCTATCGAAAGATATGATTGGCCTTGTTGGAGGCGTTGGTGTTAACTTACATCCTGCCTATTCTCAAACCATGTCATCCAAACCATCAATCGCCATTGGTGGGATCCTCGCCACTCTGCATTCTGAGATCATTAGGCCTAATGATGAAGATATGAACCTGGATGAAGTGCTGCTAATTAACCAAAGCTTTGTGTTGAGAAGCCCTGTAGAAGAAGCTGAACTTAGCATAGATGCCCTTGAACAATCGACCCTTTCGGAAGAAGGCATGAAAACAACGTAAGCTGCTCACTACACTTCCCAGCGGTCAACTGACTGACCGTCCTCTCTCAATCTAGCATTTCCCGTACCGAAGTTAACGAGGAACCATGGCCACTCATTATTGCTTCTCACCAGGTTGTGATACGAAATGGGCCCATTCTTCCATTTGACAAACTCAAGTCATTACTTCCTTGGTTTAAGCTTCTGGACGATGAAGAGGACTCGTGAAACCCTCTAAGTCGTAGTTGTAAGTCTGGTTATCTATACATTGCTCAAGATGTGTCTTACCTCATTATCTAGCGTTCTGAGTGTATACTCTGTCGTTATGAAATGTATTCCGCCGTACAACATCTGATAGATTCTTCCGGCCATCCTGCAACCCATATGGCTAAATCAATCGCTTGGCTCAGTCTGACGGGCCGCAACGTCTTTGATAAGACCCGTTACTCTTGCAGACCAGTACTATTTCAACATCTCGACGTCAGTCACCCATGCGCCTATCTACAAACTATCAATTGGCGAGAACCTTGGTCACCTTGTCTAAGTTGCATTCTTTGCATCTGCGAGGTTTAGCCTCTTAGTTTAAGACGGGCAGGTAACGACACTTCATTCCTTCCATTACCTTCAGCAAATGCTGCACGTTATTAATGAATGCACTAAACATTCAAGCTATGATGCTCGCCGGATAGTCAAACACCCACCAGTTTTGGTTTTCAGCCATTTTTTTTCAAGTTTCAACATAAAAGATATCAACAAGCGATATACTTTGGCGGATGACGCTGTACCGTTAGCCATATATCAGAACACAACTCTAAGCTCGACGATAAAATGGATTTTCTTACTAGATCAACCCAAAACAGATGCGCTTGGTGTGCTCAAAGATTTCAGAAAAAAATTGAAGGAAAATGGGGTCGCTATTGGATAGCTTCACAGTCTCCGACCCGAGTTGAATGTAAGTGGTCTCCACTACGACGAGGTTTCGAATAACTTCTTCGCTTCCGTTTCCTTGCTTAATTCGTCTCCGGCGAAATGGCCGCATGGAAACTACTCCACAACGCACCATATGACGAGAGTTAGGACATAAGAAGCTCGACTCAATTTCATCGGATGAGGTATCTTCGTGCCATGGATGACTCGGGCTCTAATTTCCAACCTTCATCGTAGTCCAGCGCCTGGAAGAATTGTGGCTGTTTCCGATGGGATAAGCTTCTCTCATCCCGAAAAATAACCAAGAACTTTGGGTTAGCTTATAAGTATGTGCAGTCCCCTTTTCCAGTGTTCAATTTTAACACGTCGAAATGCAGTGGAAAAGTCTTCTGAGCATAGCTGCTCTCGGCGTCTTGCCAAATGTTAATGCGCTGTTGCGTTTTGCTTGCTCCCAGCTTGTTATAGAACGATTGGATCCGTAAGTTATGGTACTGCCTTCGCAGATTATGTATTTACTGAAAAATACACATAGCTTGCTAGAGCCTGGCAAGGTCTCCGCTCATTTGCATCAGATTATTGGAGGTGTAAGCTCTCTAGTTAAAATAATAATAAAACGAATTTGAATCTAACAAGCCTAATTTCTGGATGTTAGTCTGCGTACGTTGTCGCTAAAAATTCGCCATCTCTGATGTATCTGATGGCCCCACTAGTTTCAATGTCACGATGAATGTCAACAACGACCTTCCTAGTCTATCTCAGTGCACCAGTTGCACTTACAGCGAAGACTTCTCAAACTACTGGACCGCCGTCCTGTACTTTAAACACTCGAACGGGTCTTTCAAACGAGTAAGGCAGCTGCCCGGACAGCTACTTGGCAACGCCAATGGAGGCATGACTGTCTACTATTCACAACCCAGCAACGGAGGTAAAGTCACATCGTTCCCTAAAGGCTTCCGTATGATTGTAGGCAACGCGATGACTCGCTCGTTCGATGCAAATAATCAGGAGGCCAAGTCCTTGAACTTTCGCTGCCTCAGCGCCGGTGGAGGGAATGGGGGAGTAGTCGGTGATCCCGGAACCGATTCAAATGCCCTTCCAAAAATGAAGTGCCTAGGTGGTATTCGTTCGCAGATTGTATTTCCCTCGTAAGTGAGCTGGTCACGGCGATGATGGATGATCGTTGACCCTTCATCGCTATATCTAGATGCTGGGATGGGAAAAACCTTGATTCTGCTGATCACCGGAGCCATGTCAAGTATCCCAATGGCAGTGCTTGCCCTTCCACCCATCCAGTCCTTGTGCCCCAGATATTCATTGAAACAGTCTGGGATACCACCGAATTTAACAACATGTGGCCATCGGATGGTTCTCAACCTTTTGTGTACTCAATGGGAGATCCGTAAGTTCCTCTGTTCCAGAGTCTTAAACTACGGAAAGTAGAAGTGAGTATTTCTTTGTTTAGCACGGGAACAGGCCAACACGCCGACTACGTATTTGGCTGGCAAGGAGACGCTTTGCAGCGCGCTATGGACCAATGCAACAGCTTTGGCGGTGCCTGTCCCACCCTAAAAACTCAGTCCATCGATGCCATCAACAAATGTACACAAGCCTCGAGGGTCAAAGAGACATACGAAGGCTGTGCGTTCTTAATCTGTTCCCGTGTGCTGTCCCCTTGAACTGACATTTTGGTATTGTATCTAAACAGGGCTTAAAGCGCTCCCTGGCTGTAATCCTATTCAATCTGGGCCACAACCAGCAACCATGGTTAGTGGATGCGGTGCGCCGACAACGTTAGCGATGACCGCTCCTACCCCCGCTGTTGAAGACCAATTGAAGGATGACATCCCAATCACTGCTGCGCCGCCTGCCATGACCGAGGCATAACTTAATGGCACGACAGGAAACGCACTTGCAGAGATATCTCGCGAAAGTTGCGTTTGAGTCTTTGCTTGCACTAACGTATATCACTATGAGAATATTAAACTACTAAATGAAGCCAGACAACGCGTTCAGAACAGCGAAAACAGAGCTTTCTTGTTCACTAAGATATTCTGGGGTACTACATATTGGCCAAGTCAGATATCTATGTAGGCGCCTGTAAGGTTTTCATATTCCATGACCCTGTGCTAGTTTGATCTGATCACGGAGCCGAGTATGCCGAACTCGTCGATCATCAACCATCACCAATTGCAACCTTGTAGCGCTCGACTTTTATTGCCATTAGTTCCAACTCTAACTCATCATCCATCTATAACTACGTCTAGTAATACTGCAAAGTAAAAGTAGTACTACCAGGTGACCATGAAATCAGCGCCCCTCCTAACAAATCAGAGAATCTAGATAGTATTTTAACACCCATTCAGGTTGTTACCATGTGGTCGAACTCGGATAACAATTTTGTTGTAGCACAATGACCACAAAACGCACCAGAGCTAAGGTTTATGAATGACGATGTCGCTCCCAGTGAGACTGCATACTTTTCAGTGGCATCTGTTTCCTCCTTCTGATCAATGTGTTTGTCTCCAAACTTAAAGTAGTCCATATGTATCACGAAATCTAATTTATAGTTCTTGTCATGTGCGCGAACATGCCTAGCTGGCCAACCAGCGGATTTGGCCTATTACTGTGGACACCTATCAATGACCATCCGTTAGCCTCTGTGGTTATCAGTACCTGGCGTTGATTGATGGTTTCCGACTACCGTGTCCATGCATTTAGAAGGTACAAATTCAGAGACTTCGTTCATCGCCTTTCAGAAATCAGATTCAATCTGTTTTTGAAATGGTCAGCGAGCCACGAATTGTCGCGTCCTGGATGGCGTCCGCTAGAAAACTTCTTTTTCCTAAAGCAGATGCAACAGATGATCGGCTTTGTCGCTCGATGAGGTTCGGTTATCTCTGGTTCGCTGAAGATGCAGGTGACATGCTTCGGTCGGTTTATGTCTGTTCTTAGGTGACCATACTGGACTAGCTGGCGAAGGGGCTTCGTCGCCGTTCTCAATCTGCTTTCTCGATGACGCTGGTCCATCCGAGGCATCTCAAGCTCATAGCACAACTAATTCTCGGGCGAAGTTTACTACATACCTGGAAAGCAAGATCTTCAGGTTGTACTGATAAGTATAATCACCTTTGCCAAGTGTATGTACCATACGCTCATGGGGGTATATCGGAGGCTGAGAGCGCCGCCAGGGGGGTCATAGGTCGATTGGTACTATTCCGATGGGATCTCCCACCAGGCACTTCCCCTTTTGGGTGCCGCCAATTTTCGCTGCCAGTGGGACCCATGGCACAGCGTCGGTGGTTCACCTATAATAATTATCTATGTAAAACAGAATAGCGCGTTAGGAAAGTATTTGATTTGCCTTGCCGAAACGGCCCTTTGAAGCGATAAGCAGCTGGAAGACCCCGATTCCGTGTGATGTGTGAATGCCGGAGCGACGGCGAGCACAGGGGCGCGCCTTCCTTTTTGAGAGAGGTGGCGGTTGATGATGATAGTAGACGAGTCCAACGGATTGACGGTTAGTAAGCTGGTATGTGAATTGACTTCTATAAGCTCTCAATCTCCAGTTCACTATCGTTTTCAGTGAAACCAATCGCGCCTCACGCCTGCTTTTTTTAGATCTTTCGAGTCTCGAAATTGTGCGAGCAATATCTACATAAGAAATTGAGATTTGCGAATCGATTACTATGTATTTTAATAGCTTTGGACATTTACAAGGGTGTTGCATAATTTATTTGAGAAAGATTGGACATCTGCCAGTGGGTGTTGATTTGTGTGACCTCGCGCAAATGAGATGGATTTGCACCATGCGCGATGAATTATATGATGGTCACTTGAGTAGGTGTGTTGAAAACTCACAAGAAAGGTGGTATATTATGTCTTGAAGGCCTAAAAAATTTTGGGACTATCGGAATGTGTAAGTCGATCCTTCCAGTCTAATCACATAAGCAGAATTTTGGGTAAAATCTGCAAGCAACCTTTGGGTGTTAGTAAGTTAGAAGCAATAGCAACACTCGAAAGCCCAATTTTTTTGGAGGCCTTCAAAACATAATATACCACCTTTCTTGTGAGTTTTCAACACCCCTACTCAAGCCTTGACCATCATATAATTCATCGCGCATGGTGCAAATCCATCTCATTTGCGCGAGGTCACACAAATCAACACCCACTGGCAGATGTCCAATCTTTCTCAAATAAATTATGCAACACCCTTGTAAATGTCCAAAGCTATTAAAATACATAGTAATCGATTCGCAAATCTCAATTTCTTATGTAGATATTGCTCGCACAATTTCGAGACTCGAAAGATCTAAAAAAAGCAGGCGTGAGGCGCGATTGGTTTCACTGAAAACGATAGTGAACTGGAGATTGAGAGCTTATAGAAGTCAATTCACATACCAGCTTACTAACCGTCAATCCGTTGGACTCGTCTACTATCATCATCAACCGCCACCTCTCTCAAAAAGGAAGGCGCGCCCCTGTGCTCGCCGTCGCTCCGGCATTCACACATCACACGGAATCGGGGTCTTCCAGCTGCTTATCGCTTCAAAGGGCCGTTTCGGCAAGGCAAATCAAATACTTTCCTAACGCGCTATTCTGTTTTACATAGATAATTATTATAGGTGAACCACCGACGCTGTGCCATGGGTCCCACTGGCAGCGAAAATTGGCGGCACCCAAAAGGGGAAGTGCCTGGTGGGAGATCCCATCGGAATAGTACCAATCGACACATCACTGCCGCCAGGGCTTTGACATTATCATTTTTTCAGAGTTTGCCCCACCTTTGGCGTTTATCAGGTTCCAGAAGTTGCCCTGCTTCCAAAACTCGAACAAAAGATAACCCACATCAGAACGTCGTATATTTGACGTTCAAAATGGTTTGACTCATCGAACATATTATCGCACCTTCCTTGATTGGATGAGTAAAGTCAGTTTCATGCCTTTCAAAATATCTAAGATCTGTGCAATAGCCACCTCATATTCAGAGCCCGCAGGTTTGAAAAGCAAATTCTGACTTTATTGAAAGAGTGTAGTGTCTAAGGAATGAGAAGGCGCTGTAGTTATTGGCACCACTATATACAAGTAATGTTAATATAAGTCAAGTCCATCCAAATGGGCGACTGCATACTGGAGAGGGACAATGATAGCTGAGGTATTGCTGGTGAGGTATATCGACATGTGGTACAAGGAAGGAGGGTGAGGCAGATAGCAAAAATAGTATCAGGTGCGGGTAAGGAACAAACTTGTGTATCTAGGTCCAAAGTAAGGGACCTTCCGCATTCGTCTAACTTGATAATTATACGTACACGAAAGTGGTCAAAATCAAGGATGAAAATCACGAGTGATCGCACAAGCTTCTTTCCGCTCTCGGATGTGTGGAAATTTCAAATCAAAATCAAATAGGGCTCGAGCGATCCTTGAGTTCTGAGTTGCGAAGTTCGTATGAGTTAGAGTGTCCATAACTTTGAGGTTGAAGTTCGGTTTGGAGTCCGACGAAGTCATAGGCGTATTCGCCCATTTCACATTCGTCGATACCAATGAGTTCGGTTTGTTCAGGAACACGGAGGCGGAGGCCTGGAATGAAGTGCATGATCCAGAGAATGATGGTCTAACGCGGAACGGGCAACTGTCAGCGTTGACTTTTGAAGATTAGAGAGCGACTTACAGTCATCACGAAAGAGTAAGCAAGACCAGCCGATGAATCGGCGATATGGTACGCAAGCTGAATGTAGTGGTGGTCGATCCAGCCTCCAGCGATATCGGTACCATCGAAGGCAGCGATACTCTTCTGCGCGAAAAGTGCGGTCAAGATGTTTCCAACAATTCCACCAACGGCATGGGATGCGAAAATCTGACAAGGGGTCAGGAACATTCTCACAACGCAAAAGCACCGGAACTCACATCAAGGGAATCATCGTATCCCACCAAGAACTTGAGCTGAGTTGCGAAGTTGCATACCGTGCCAGCCATAAAGCCGAACAAAACGGCAGCAGCTGAATAAGACAAGAGGCACAAAAAGAGAATAACGTCAGTGAGAGGTTTTCTCTTATCAACACAGATATTTGGCACTCACGTGCACCCACGTATCCAGATCCAGGCGTAATCGCGACAAGGCCTGCGATAGCGCCAGAACAGAAACCAACCGCTGACCATTTTCGTTCGATGCGATAGTCCTGCAAACGTCATGGGGATTAGAATTTGGAAACAACGATAGCGATAGTAAGCAGAACGTAACGTACCCAGAGCATCCAAGTAAGGCCTCCGACGCTGGCCGAGAGATTCGTAACGATGCAAGCCTGAGCTGCGCGCAAGTTCGCAGCGAGAGCGGAGCCACCGTTGAAGCCTGCGAGCGTTAATCCAGGTTAGTAGAGCGTGCGAGGGCCAAGAAAAATACTGAAACGCACCGAACCAGCCGAACCAGAGGAGAACTGTGCCGAGGATAACGAAGGTCGTATTATGAGGCTTATACGCCAAAGCTTCGGTGCCATATCCTCTGCGCTTCCTCATGTAGAATGAAATGGCGAGAGCAGCGGTACCCGAAGAAATATGGACAGGTGTTCCACCAGCAAAGTCGAGGTTACCGAGTTTGAATCCCCAACCGTGGCTGTTCCAAGTCCAGCACGCGATAGGATCGTATACCAGTGTTGACCAGGCAAAGACGAAGACAATTAGAGGGCCGAGATGTGCGCGCTCTGCAAAGCCTCCCACAGCGAGCATAGGGCTGGAAACTCAAATTAGCTTTTGAAGCGAACAAGGTCGAAGAAGAGTGGAGCGCACGTAATGGCAGCAAACATGAGTTGATAGATGCAAAAAACAATGGCAGGGATTCTTGGATTGCCCATAGAGGGCCTCTCGAGCACACCCATAAGACCAAAGTGTTCTGTGAACACGGTTATAAGATAGGGGCTCTTGGTGCCAAAATGAAAATCACGAACTAAGGTCACCAAGGAAGCTGCTACCAGTGTCACTAAACGCCAAAGAGTATCCCCAGAAAAACCACTGCGTTTGTGTCAGCGCGACCGCTCAACAGATGTGCAATGAAGCTGACCTGAAACGAGACGACGGCTAAAGTCATCATACTCAAGTAAATCATGGACAATGCATTTTTTCGCCTAAAGTTCTCTTAGTTGGTTGTATCGGAGGCCGGTCAAGTGGAAAAAAAAAACTGACCTCAGAAGGCCAGAGTAGAAGAAACCAACGCCTGGCACCATTATCCACACCAACGCCGTGGAAGCTAAAACCCATGCTATGTCGCCTGGGCTGTAAATTCCCGTTTCACCATCACTACTCGTCCACACAAGAGAAGCAGCTAGAGGGGTAACGTTAACAAAAACGACGCCAAAAGAACAAGGGACGACGTACAAGCTGGATCTGAGGTGATGTTCACCATTGTGTTCTTACCTGCTGAAGAGGCGGGAATCCAGGAATCAGTTATCATCGGCATAATGAGCGACCGAAGTTTATATAAAGAGCGAGTGGTCGGAAGTCACTCGAGTGGGTCGAGATTCGATAGGAATGTGAGAAACCTGTGGTGCATGTCAACATAAAGTTTGAAGTTTGAACCAAACTTGATACATCGAAATGCACACGCTAATGTCGAATCGACCCTGGCTTGTTAGCACTATTTTTGTTCGGCTCGGCTCACTGAACGCAACTGATACGCAGATAGCGCGCAAAGATAGCGTATCCTGAATACAAAACAACATAACTGGGCAGATGTACCAAGTGAACTTTTGTACATTCAGATCAACCGAAAAGAAGCGATCCAATTTGATTATAGATTAGAATCGAAGACTCCACTTACAGAACCACCCGGGGCTATACGAATTGATGAGTTCTCAACCTTAATGGATTGCCCGAGCATCTAGACAAGGATTTGGTCTGCAGTTGACCAATTGAAGCCTTGTATCTTGTATGTAAGCCCGAGAACGAGCGGACACACAGCACCTACACAGTACTTTGATCAGGACTTCAGTCCACTGTGTGTTTCTCAGTGAGTCCAGACAGCCATTTAAAAGGCAAGAAAAAACACGGGTTTATGACTGCAGTTGTGGTCATTGAGAGAGGGGTTCGAAATAATCACGCTGAACATTCCAACGAAGCGGAGTAGGAGCGGATCAGTGTTCCAGTGGCCGACAGTCGGCAAACTGATCTGGCAGTTGACGCTACGTTCCTTGTTCTTTTACCTCGATCAGCTATGGTATCCGTCTGTCATTGAAGCTGTTGAAAGCGTTGACTGACATTATACTACTCGACAAAAGCCCGCGAATATCGACAGCAAATAACTCTCGGTTTGAGACGTGAAGACATAGCTAGATTCGGATAAGGTTGTCTCATGCGGATTCTGGCTCGGAAACACAGCAGAAATACTACATCTACACCGCCCATAATGTGTTGAATTCTTGACTCATTCCATTCTGGTTTGAATGTTTGTGGGCGGCGAGAAAATTCCTGGTCAGCACTACGAACAAGCATAGGACGAATCCCATCTAGGCTCTACACCTTAAATGTAGATCCTGATTGCGCAAGTATTTTGAGCTGTACTCTCGGTAATCGATAATCCCAAGATCGTCTTCTATGTCGAAGCGCTTCGAGACAGATCGCATCGCCTTGATAAACCCGTTGTTGATAGTTGGACAAGTTGAAGTAAGGTTCCCATCAGGTTCAATATACGCACACGATACTGACTTCTTTGGAAAGGAAACTTTTGTTTTGTTTCTTTTCTGTGACCTCGGCGTCTCACCACATGGCTTCGGATTTATTAATATAGCGCTGGATGCCGTGAGCTAAGACCGAACTTAGACTCAGGGCAGTATACTTATCGGGAGGCTCAATGAATCAACGCGACCCACTTCCCCACTGGAACATCCACGTCGCCGCTTTCTTTCTTACTTGTTGCAAAGCTTGTGCTCTTTCCATCACCTCTGCAGGATGTCTTCAAGAACTGCTGCGGGACGAAAGCGTCTCGCAACAGCTGATGATAGAGACAAGAAAGACAAAACTACCTCGAAAGGGTTCTTCTCCAAGAAGAAGAACGCCAAAGCTCCGATGGACGCGAAAGGTATGTTGGCCCACTGCCCTCACATCCGCCATCCACTAACTCTGATCAAACCAAAGCACACTACATGGAGCCGTCACCCAAACAGGCAGCTTCGACTCGTGTGCACAGGCCAGACTATGATTACTCCTTTCAATCTCAATATACCAGCGGCCAGTCGTATCAGTCACAGTTCCAGAACTACAACTCTCCACCTTCGTCAGTATCGGATTCGCAGACTCACTACCAAGTATCTCAGGGCCAAGTGTACTTCGAAGCATCCTATCAACCTCCACCACCTTCACGCACGCACCCTGCTCTGCAAACAGTGTCATATGCAAAGTCGAAAGCTGCACAGTCTTCTCCAACACTTCATTCTTCAGCAGAGGATGTCGTGTCGTCATTCCCTCCGCCTCCAAGCTATGCTTCCCCTAATGCCAGCGTATACCACATTCCTTTGCCAAACATTTATCCTCTGAGACCATCAGCCTCACCCCAAGGTCCACCCTCCCTTGTTTCTTCTTCTCTCTCTCGCGTTTCTTCTCCCGCTCCATCAGAACTTCCAGCTTATTCTAATTCTCACAACGACTTTACCACGCACATTCCCAAAAACTCCGGTCGTATTACGGCTGGAGATTTTTCGCAGGTTGAAAGCCAATATGCGCCCGTCCGGGCGCAGCATCAGCAGTATCTAGAGCAGTGGAATCCTCCGCCCGTACCTGCCATCCCTGCTGCAAATCAAACCAGCTATTCACCGAACCTGCGAGTACCTATACCGCTGCCATCGCAAAAATCCCTCTCTTTGGACAATTCGCAGACCGATTCGAACGACACGTCTATCTTGAAAACCGACTTTTCGCCTCAGCGACGCCCCAATGTCGCTGAGTCAATCAGGTCGGTGTCAACAAAGTCTATCTCATCTGTACCAGCCACACCCACCCCGAACACGTTTATCTTTCCAGGTGGCCGATCGGGTGGCCGTCCGAAGATTTCTGAAAAGACTAGCAACCCTAAGATTAATTCCCTTCACTCTGGGCGCTCTCAGGGCAGCGGGGGGATGAATCATCTCGACGCGACCCTGTACGATAGGTCAGCTTCTCCTGCCCCTACTACCAGTAGCGGCGGCCGATCCATTCGCCTCGCGCTGGCTGATAATCTCAGCGAAACCCACATCACACCTGCAGAGCCGTACGATGGGTATATTTCTGAGAAACGTGCTGGGAAGATGCCCGATCGAGGAGACGGCACTTTCATCCATCCTTCTTCTAGGACCAAGGCGACACCGCACCGGCCCCCTATTTCGTTGAAGTCGAAGTCGCACAATAGCACTGGTGCCGGCGACCACGAGAATCGAAGGCGATTTCTGGGTATCCCTCTCAAAACAAAACGAAAGGGGAAAGATTTGCAATTCGTCAACACTCCTCTGGCTTCCGTTGGCCTGGAAAACGATGCTTCCGTGGCTCCGTTCTCGCCAACTCCTATTAGTCCTGGAAGGAATTTTACTAATCGCATTGGAGAGTATCCGATCGATCCTTTCGACCCCGTCGTTCTAGACAAGTAAGTTTCTGCATCATTTATGCCACCCAGGCCTGACGTTTCGATTAAGTGATCGTCGCACTGGCGAGCTGCTCTCATTTATCAACTCTAACTCTTCACCATCCTTTTTCAACTACGGAAATGTTCCTCCATCTACAGTTTTGGATTTAGGATGCGGACAAGGGTTCGTTACATTTTTGGACTTATTTAACTTATTTGCTAAACTTTAATCTCGTTCAGCCACTGGATGGTAGATGCAGCAATGGCTTGGAAAGGCTATGGTACTAAAATTACCGGTTTTGATATGGTCGACCTTACAAAGGGTCTCTTGCCCTGGGCTGTCAAGCAAGGTGTCACGGAGAATATCAACTTCGTCAAAGGGAATTTGTGAGTCTCGTCCGTCGATTTGCACCCAGATAAGAGGTTTACCATGCCGTTGGCTCCAGTCTGGCTGAGCGACTCCCATTCGAAGATAACTCTTTCGAATTGGTCCGGCTCTCCTGCCTTTCCATGTGCATCGCCTTAAAATCTTGGCCCTCAGTCCTCCAAGAAGTGTCTCGCGTGCTCATGGCGGGAGGTCGGCTGGAGCTAATCGACGATCTCATACTTTTTCCATATGCAAAAAAATTTACCATTTCCGACGACTCGACATCCGCAAACAGGGCAGAGCTACCACCCAGGTTAGATATCAGCGTCCCATCGGCCAGGTTCACAACTTTCAACGTCTACAACCATGAAGTCATAAACCCGGGTTTGGGCCTACCCATTAGCGAAAAGGATCCCTCGGATATCTATAAGCTGTACGGTGTCAAAGAAGAAGAAGCAGGCGAAGAAGAAGGAACTGCCATTGGTCATGTAAAACCATCGAGGCCCTTACCTCGACCTCCGGTACCTGCTAGAACTCAGCCTCCTGATCCGGTGCCTCCTGAAATCTCCGTGACTTCTTGGGATCGTGCTCACTCCTCTGCCCTCGACATGGAAGCCGTATTCGACCACATGCTGGCAAACAAATTTGGTATTCAGAGAGACGTCAATGACTTCCTGCTTGAGATGATGATCCAGGTGTTCGGACATGCAAGGTTGCTCAAGACGATGCACCTCGCTTTACCTCCATCAGAACCCCGAAAGACGCCCACAAAACCTTCGAGGAAAACATCTTCACGACCCTCATCGCACGGCCCTGGGGTCGTTTTATGGCCTTCTACTTTCATTCCAATGGAACAGACAGAGGTTGATATTCATGCATCCAAGAACCTCCGACTACTTCTTGCTACCCGCAAACATCTCGTTGAACACGCCCTTGAAGCCACTAACGATGACGAGATCGACGAAAAGACCGTCTTGGATGCTATCTTGGAGTATGAAAGGTATGTGGTTTGGTCCGGGTCGCTTCGGTATACTACTAATTTGGAGCTGCCCGTCTTGTCCAGCTTCCTCCGTCACCGCTTTACTCCCCTACCTTCCAATACCTCGGACCGTTCTGACGCAGAATCATTCTCTTCAGACTATCAGCAAGATGTTTGGGAAATACAATCGTCAGTGTTCTTCTTTCCGATGACTTGCCGTTTGATCTAATTTGGGTCATTCAGTGAATTTCGGGAACACTTTGCTTGGGGCGATGATAGCGGCGCTTCTCTGCAACGGCCTGCTAATCCCATGTCTCCACTTGATCAGGATTCAAAAGGCTCTCCAATCATTCCTCTGTCTGCTGCCTCACGACCTTCGAATAGTCCAGTCCAAACCCGCGGAGATCGTGCATCCAAGTCTTCGTCTCCACTCTTCCCTCGCGAGGAGTTGACCCATATACGCACCTTTCGTATCTATGAGGCTATCAAGATTAATGGCTCAATTTTTACAGCTCAGAACTAACTGCTTCTGCTACTCCTTATCCATATTCGAACCAACTTCTTAGTCGATCATTTACAGGCTCTTACTCTAGTCTTCCACAGCGGGTAGTACGTACTTAAGCACTGTCAAATTTATCCAGGGTATATAGAGTGGAAAGGACAAAAATCTAGCACTTAAATTTGGCACGTTTCAGCCCAGACGAGTCCCCCTCCTTCAACGGATGGGTCCATTATACAAGAATAATGAGTCATTTCGTTCCTGATAGGATACTTTCGCAACCATGACTTGACATCGTTAAGAGTGACCTTGCCTTTGCCCTTATCTCCCCACCAACGGCACACGCAGTTCTTGCGGTCAATACTATCCTCCAACAGATCCTTGATGCCACCTATTTCACCATCTAACTTTTCATCCACGTACTCTTTCCATTTCTCCGAAGACCACGCCTCTACAGAAACGTCGTGATTTGCAACTGCTAAGAAATCCTCAGAATAGTGGTTTGTAGAGCTTTTGAGGTCTTTCTCGATTACGAGCACCGCTGTGGGCGAGCAGAAAGTGAGATAACTCGAAGAGGCGGTTATTTTGCTGAATTTGTCTATAAGATCATTGAGAGATGGCGGACATTGTGGGTCGAGAAGAATTTCTCGTAATTGGCTTGCGATGGAAGGTCGGAAGCCAAGGAGAATCGAAACGTAGTGCAAAGTGTTGCTAGCCCTCCATGATTTGGACTGAGTTTGTGTACGGTAGTTCATAGACATAGACAGTCCTTTTCTGTTCACAAATTAGATATTTACACTTACGCGAAGAGCTTTGATCACATACCTGACGCCAGTCAAAACCCCAAGGTAGCCTGCATAGGTCAATGCCCTAATCTCGAACATTGTCAAGGATGGAGAAATGTCACAATTTGTGGAAACCGTACCTGGCAACGACCTTTCCTTCGCGAACATACTCAACTCGAATTATCATGTTGCGTAGCATGTCCATCCCCCAGTCCAAGTTACGAAAATGTAACATCCTGGTGCCACGACTTCCGGGTATCTTGGTCTGAGCGCCTCCACTCATACACCCGGCAAAGAGGTCCAGAAAGGTGTTATAGGCCACTACCAGATGGAGAGGAACACCTGTAAGGTGGGATATTCCCTTGATCTCAGCAGTTTCCTCATCCGAACTGACGCGTTTCAAAAGGTTTCGAGCCAGGAATGCTGCTAAACGTGGAAACCCCGATAACAACAGGATATCATCGTATATCAAGACAAGTTGGGCCATTCTATCCTTAAAATCTTCACATATTTGCTCGTACCTCACCCCTGGTGGTTTGGACATGTCCACTCGGTAGAGTGGAATGGCTTGGTCTGTAAGCGCAATTCTCACTTGTGGGCGGCTTTTGCTGTCCGAAGAGGACATTTCACCGTCAGAGCTCGAGTCGTGAATCCTCGGCGCAGCCATACTTGAACTTTAGAAATAAGGTGGAAGGTTTAGATTGAAGCCACACCCTCACTGAACGTCGAATGGTGGAAACGGTACAATTCTCACGCCAGGCTGGTACAGCCGTTTCACAAATTCTTGCGCCATCATTTTTTTCTTGTTCCGAAAATAGAGATAATTCACAAAAATCAAAGAAAAAGAAAAAAAATACCAGGGCCTCCACTTCAACTTGTCCAGTACTTTAGACACACAAGAATCAATGTTCGGGTAAATGCAAAGGTCTGTGAGCACTTCTTCGCTCAAACGATGGGGAAAAACGCACAGACGATGAGATTTGGCAGTTCAGCCTGACTCAGAGCAGCGAACATTCCGAATGTTCGCTGCTCTTGCCTCAGCAGGGTTTTGTTCAGTCCTCAAGACTTCCGAAGTCCTTTTTGTGATATAAAAGCTACCATGAGCAGTACTAGATGAGATTGAATTATCTTTTGGAGACATGTACAACAAGCAACATGCCCAACAGCTGACACTGTATACAATATGTGACACAAGTTAGGTACGCTCGAAGAAGGAACCACTTTGAGTTAGAACGTTATGACATTCCGGTACTACCTCTTTCCTTGAAAATGGCAGCATAATGGCTTTCATGTCGAAGAACGGGAAGGACAGCGTCGTGTGAGTCACAATCAGCTGGATGATCATATCAGGCATTGCGCTCATAGAAAACACACTGCGAAACATTGTGCGCAGCGCTCCTTGAGTGTATACAAAGCGAAGTTGGAGGTCCGGAAAGGTATTGCGCGCATGAATCTGGACTTGTGCCGGATGAGTCGTTGACTTCCTCAATAGCGAATGAGTCATGTTCCTCCCGCTGCGGCAGATGAGCGACGAAGGCTCTTCGAACAGCAACATTTCAAGGAGAAAACCGTAATTATCAATGGTGGCGAGTTTATTTATTACATCTCATGGCGCGAAGTTCCAACCAACCACGGATATAGAAGAGATCTTGTAACGACTATGCAACTTGTAAGACCAAAGATTCCTCCTCAACAAGAACAAACCACTACCTTTTGGCATCTCAGAAGTAGCCCGAGAGTTCATATGAGTCACATTTGAAGAGATTCGGCAACCTTGATGAGCCATGAGCTGCAAACGCTGACGTAGCCGACAGCCGTCCATTTGGGTGCGGACTAACACCGTGTCGGCTCAAAATTCCTTGCAGCCCTTTGCAGTTACACAAACACTGGTTCTTGTGAGTCAAAAGTACCTGAAAAGAGTGCAGATAGCGCTCCAGCATTTTTTCTCTTTTCTTGATTTTTGTGAATTTTCTTGAATTATCTCTATTTTCGGAACACGAAAAAACTGATGGCGCAAGAATTTGTGAAACGGCTGTAAATGTTTCCTCTCACTGCACACTCATATATCACCACTGCGTGGTTAAACTGGTGTTTAAACGTTGACCGTGCAGCCCTCTCTATTGATGTTGTGACTTGCTACATATGTATGTTCGATCATCAATCCTTGTTAAAGAATTCAGATGGCAAAAATAATAACCAGCGTTGGAAGATCTTTGGCTTGCTGCAAGCCTACCATATCTCACTGGGACGCTGCACAAGGTCACGGAAACCCGCTTTGCTTGACACGAGCAAGAAAAAAGACTGTTCCACCCTTGATTTTGGTCATTGATCCAGATTTGGTCTTTTGTATTATCAGAGGTCCGGCTGCTGGGCTGCCAATTGGCTGTCAAATCGATCACGAAACCCATGTCATTGTGAGTGGCCATTTGACGACCGCGTAACTCGATCCTTCTGGTAAATCGCGACAGTAAAGACGTTTTATTCATACCGTTGTGACGCGGTAACATATTGTTCAAGTTGTGTGCTGTCTCCAGTGTTTATGGTGAAGCGAACTGACTCTGGTTGCTATCTCGACCGTCTTATAGTGATATTTTCAACGCTGCAGGCTGCAGCCTTGTACTTGGGATAAATAAAACGACCGAGGCAACCGAAGTCTTCATTACTTCAAGCTCGCACATTTACAATCCCTTCTCATTGGCATGGCATCTCGATCACTGGATTTAGAAAGTGGGCCTAATGAGCCCTTCCACACACCTTCACCGGCAGCTCAAGTTCAATTCCAACACTTTCCGAAGCCGTCCAATAACTACCTCAGAGGTCCTTTCAATAAGAGGGCCTCGGGGTCTACGTATTCTTCGTCCAGTCTTCCCAGTGGCACAGCGAATGTGGCGGAGGGTTGTGAAAATCGAATATATCTTCATCCTGACACCACGTACAGTAACATCAGAATTCCTGTACCTTCCACTGGATCCTCTGCCAGTCTGGATGTTACAAGGCGAGAGCAGCCAAACCTACCAGTGCAACCTGAAGATTCTCTGCCAGAGCCTGCTCCCACCAGTGGTAGTCGCCTTCTCACAGTGGACCTTCCAGCTCAGGACTCCGATATTCAAACCGGCGATTATGGAATAGAATCTCTCTCAAGTACGCCACTCACGTATGAAATATTCTCCCTTATTGCCCAAGTATTGTCATTTGGACTCTCTTGCATCTATCGCACGAGGGTCAACCGCCTCTTCTTGGAAGCCAATCTCAGTCTAGGAGACATCAAAGAGATGGTCTGCCATACTGCAGGAGATCTAGCTCAGCGCGAACAATTCTATCATCTCCACGAAATTTCAGCTCATCCCAAGTTACCTCGTTTCGAGAAATTGCTTCAGTCATGGGACTCGTTTATCGAGACCACGGTTCGAGAATGGAAGTCACTGAATATAGTGTCCACGCTCTTGCTAACGTTCGTTATCTCTTTATTTTAATCTCGAAAACCAACTCATGAAAAAGATCAGAGCCATTCTTACTGTGCTTCAAATACCTGGACTTGGAGATTACCGTCCAATCAGATACACCGCCCTTGTCGCCCTTAAGTGTGCTCTGATGAGTATGATCTTCGGGGTTGCGTTCGTAATCCAATTTAGCTCTATGAGAAGGAGATATATCGCTGCAGAATGGGCATTGGTGAAGTCGTTCGTTTCCTTCATTGGGGACTGCAAACTTACTATCTTGTTTATAGGAAGCACAGAAGTTGCGATTTCCATTCTCTGATGTCAGGCATCTGCTGGCTCTGCCAGCCGTGTGGTTGACTTGGTATGTTGTGCCATCCAGTCTATCTAACATCCGCTTAGCAACACTTTTTCCTCAGGTCATTGATACTTTTTGGTATCGTCCTCGAGATGTGTGTCTGGAGAGAGAACATGGGTGATGACCAAGCTCCCTTGGTTAAACACCTCATAGGACTCGATAAGATTATCTCCTCACTTCTCCTGGTAGTGGGACTCGTTTACTTCGTTAAAGTGACATGCTGCTTCCTAAACTGGGGCCAAAACGTGGAGGAAAATTGGAAGATTCTCATCGACCAATATTACAAAGATAGCGAGGTACAGCTCAGACAAGCCAGCTCGCTATCAGATATCAAAACCACTCCACAAAAGATTAGGCGCGTACCTCAGCTTGGAAGTCTTCTTACTCCCCCGCCCTCGGGAGCCACAACACCACAGGTCAATGTACAACCAGCTACTCCTGGATCTATGACTCCGCGATATTCGCCTTCTCGCATTCCGACAACCCGAGCTCTTCGTAGACTGGAAACCCCAGAGTCGCCGAGTGGTTACAGTCCTTCGGAGCAGGAAGAACCTTTAGAGAACGAGCAAAGCTGTGCGTCCGACACGACTACACCGTTATCTCCTCTTTTGATGGCAGGTGGACTCCTCCTTGAGTTGGACAAGACCCTGAATAACTCGGCGACGAAGGCGGCTTCTTTAAACAATAGGCAGTTTGCTGATCCACTTTCCCGATCCTCGAGTGTAGATAGGCATCCCTTCAACTTTAGTCCGGAGGATTTCGGCTCAAGTAACGGAGAGGAACCCGAATCTCAGCATCGAGTGCGAAGAACACACACTAATAGACTCACATCTCTTCCAAGTCCAAGTAGTGCTAATGGTGCTTCATTAACGCCTACGAGATCTTATTAGAATAACCCAGAAAGTTGTCAATTCTGTGGAATCATATGTATTATAGCAATAGCCTGCATCACCAACAATCGACGGACATAACATATCTTTAGTATAGCGTGGTAGTACTGTGTCTTTATCATAATCTTTCTCCTTTTTAAATATCAAATTTTCAGCTAGGGTCGAGCATGAGCTCTAGTATTTACGCCAAGAATTTCTCAGCAAATCCAACCCAAGTGCTGGACTTAACCTAGATGAGCTGACCTCATGAGGGTCACTCGGCCAAGATCGCTTTCAAGATGCGTGAAAGAATCACAAGAAATTTCTTCCATTGCGCTTTGTATCGTCATCTATAGTTATATCAAATTCGAGAGGTCTGCCATCTCCTTTCACAGAATCACCTCCACGTAGACTGCTCGAAGAAACGTCATACGGAAGATCCGTTGTAAAGAGAATTTGGTAACAATACAAAGCAAAGGTTTCAAGCGTCGAACAAGACCCCGTTTCCCCACTTGAATGCAGAAAAGAATATAAAAAACAAAACGAGAAGTATACTAGAAGAAAAGAATGAGGGAAAAAGTATCGATGTAAACAAGGAAGGTTTAGATAAGATTTCCGGTTGTGTGTGGTGGATAGAAGCATGAACACGACGAGTCCGCAAGTGTTGGGCCGCAGCTACGTGCATACGAATATGTGTGAAGGAATGTGGGGATGTGGTGTTATTTGGGTTTAAAAGTAACTAGCGGGGAAGAGGAAATGGAACCAGTAGTAGCGGGCGCCAAGAGGAGGGGTAAATCGCCAAAGTAAAGATTGAATCGTAGTTGGGTCGTTTAAAAGGTAATTGGCCGGATATGAACTGTTTCTCGTGTTCAAGCGGCTTAACATCCACAGCATAAATATAAGATCGAGATCCAGTTCCCTGCTCCTATCATTTCAACCAAAAGCGAAACAGCTCAAACCCCTGTGCCGAAGTGAAATAGCGATTCGATTGAGTTACGCTCGGCTAGAGAATCTCGAGACCATCACGGCCAAGGCAATGAAAGCACATAATCTCCACTTTTCAGTGATAAAATGTCGCCAGGTTGTCATCCAGCCAACAGGTACCTGCGCGGCTCCTGATGTTCGTGTGATGGCCTCAGAATGCGAAGCTGAGGCTGCGTCACGTGATTCCAAGGTAGCCGCTCTTAGAGTGGAGGATGCAGTAGATGGTCGAAATGATGGCGGAATGTGTATTGGGGAAGTCTTGACGTCAGATTTACCCCGTTCTTTCTCGCCCATGTTTGGCGGATTGTGCAATGTTGAAGTGCAGTACTACAAAGAGATAAGTTTCAGTAATCAAGTACGTAGTGGCGGAGATTGAGAAGAAAGCCGAACTCTCAAGAGCCGGCTGAGAAATCAACAATTGTAGAACTGGCCAGGCCGGAAGATTGTAATGAGGTAAACAAGGTCTCACCTCTGGGAAAGCATCTCGAAATCGTTGTTGGGTCAAATTGAATGCATGGCTTCGGGCAGCGAAAGCTCGCTTGTGAGCATCGGTTGAAGTGACAGATCCAGTGGTCATCTCATCAGACAACATAAAGGAAAGAAGGCCTGTGAGTCTAGATGTAAAACAATTGTCAGCAAGAAATTGTGATATGTGCATTGTGAAAATTAGCGATGAATAGCAAGGACCATTCGGAGTAGGCCGCCAACAGAAGCTTGCGACAGCTGTGATATTTTGTCCGACCAAAGTCCCCCTGGCCAACAGCGTACGAAGGAAATCCGTATTAGTCATCACTATTCCAACGTTGTCCGCTGGGCAGTCAGAAATACTCTCAGAAAGTCCCAGGGCAGGCACTCTTATCAAAAATAGCGTCGCAGCTCCGAGCGCAGAAATCACGTCTCTTTCCCAGACTTATCCCCAACAAAGAGAGGAAACGTGCAGTGAAATTTGGGACTTACATTGTTGCAACGCTCCAGGCAGGGTTCCACTGTGCATCATATTCAGGTCAGTTGTCAGAACTACAGGACAGTAACTAACATACCGATCCTGGATGGAAGTCTGACATCGAGAAACAGATCTTCCTATCTGGATGGAAGCGTCCCGAAGGTGTGAACATCTAGGTAGTATGGGACGTTAGGGGACCTCAGCGCTCGAAAAGGTACTCGTTGCATACCTTGATACCAGGGGGTTTGAATGGGTATTCTGCAGGGAAGAGGAGAACGCCATGGTATTCTCCACCATCGTACGGCGAATCTGGGGGCCCGCGCTGAAGAAAATACAAGGCGTTTATTCCATATTATTCCAGAACAAAAGGTAGTGGAGAGGGCGCACGATAAGGAAGTTCCCTAATTTCACAGCCAATTTATTAGTTTTCACCGCCGTAAAGTAAAAGCCCAAATCCACGCACAGGTCAAAATATTCTTCTCGTCAGGAGAGGCCCAAACGAACGGCGGAGGCTCTCTCTGCATGACAACAAACTCCTTGGAAAGCTAAAAGATAGAAGCCCGATCGTAAAGGTAATTGTCAGAATATTATCTCCAAGACAAAAGCCCCTTTCTTCGCCGTCATTCTCAGCAGCGTCGAAAAGGTCTTGATAGACGTACACGTTTCTGGGCGGCTTTGCTGGCCATTTGTCAAATGATGGATATTACAAGAGTAACTGCTGGGTGGCTGGTGGTGGTGGGGAGCAGGCAACGGATGATTCACACACAACAAACAGCGTGACAGGTCCTGTTATGTCACACCGGCATCTAAAGGCACAACGGTCCGCTGAACGGGCACTGCCTTTAGGAGCAAATTCGGCCAGGAGCCTCATGGTACAGGTCCAGCAAGCGCAGCGTCTTCATTCCAAAGTTAGATGGAAGTGCAGTACAGTAGTTTAAGCCAAAACTTAGATGCTAGGTCACCGAAAGATTCTATTCGAGCGGATCGAAAAGTGGCTCCGTCGACTTTAAGTGCTATAAATTTTCATTCAAAGGTAGCGAGCTCAACATCACTTTGGTTGCATGAAGATACCACAAGGAGGCATAAGCATGTCGTAATTCACTCCAGCCACTAAACAAAGTGTTGGATCAAACAACGCTGAACCCACGAGGCGATTGCGATGATGGATTTTTTGAGTGTAAACAAACGCGGATCGCCTTGTCATATATCACCTCCGATAACGTCCATCTCGGACACCACCACCTTTCGCTTTCATAGCAGCTTTCTTTCGCTCCTTTTCTTCTTCTTTGGCTTTCGCGCTTCTCTGCCTCGGGTCGATGACCTCGTAGTCTCTCTGCGCTTTGTCCGTCTCTTCTGTGTTATCATGAGAGAAACGCAGTTCATGGGACATGAATCCAACGTCGTCGTCGACTTCCATCCCAGGATCTTCAGCGGCCACATCTTCGCCTTCGCCCGTTTCATCGTCTCCGAGTCCTGCTTTTGATCCACTTTCTTCCTCTTCATGATCCACAGACATCGTGTTTTGCAGCTTCCCTCTAAAGCTGTTCAGAGCGGCCAGGATATCCCCTTCATCGCGCTTCTTCTTCTTCGAATGCACTCCTTTGACTTTGGCATACTTGGCGAGCTCCTCACCCAGATACGATTTTTTGGGCTTCTTCGTTGACGTATCTTCGTCATCGCTGTCGTTTTTCCGTCTCTGCAACTTTCGGATATCCGCTTCCATTTTCTCAATTTGCGATTGGCGTGAGTTCCTAAGCTTGGTCAGTGTTGGCCAACCCACGAAGAAAGAGCCTACTCCGACGCAGCTTGTTCTTTGGCATGCTGTTCTCTTATCTTGGTAATATCGATGTCGCTCTTTTCTTCTTTTGTTCGGGACGGCTTTTCAGGCTGTAGGTCTCGTTAAATAACAAAACAAATTCAACAAAATCACAAACGCGTACCTTGGCCTCTTTCAAGGGGACTGTTTTCGACTTGCTGTCTGAGCCAACCTGAGATACAAAGTCTGGCACAGAAACAGACTTTTTGTCTTCAACCACTGAAAAGACTATTAGAATGATTTTTGCATCCCTCATAACAACTTACACTCTGGTCTAAATATGGGCTTCTTCTTGAATATTGTTTCTTCTTCCTCCTCTTCTTCATCACCTACGAAGCTCAGGAGCTTGACGTTCCTACATGGTCATTCAGTAATCACCGCTGGGAACTAAGCCTGGAACATACTTTTTCGCTCCTTTCCTTCGTTGTTCCTCTTCTCTGTCCTTTTGAGCCTGCTCCTTCGCTCTTTGTTGGTGTCTCCGTTCGGCAGCGGTGATACGAGGAACAATGTCATCATATGGATTATCCATTATCCTTACGGACTTGATTTTGGGAGGACTACGAGTCCGCGTGAGTGGTGCACGCGAAAAAGTAAGATATAGCCGACTCACTACACAGGTCGTCCCTCTTTATCAAGTTCTAGGAAGAGTCGTCAGACAAGGATCCACTTTCCCAGAGAGTAAACATACCCATTTCACCAATCTTGAGTACATCTTTCATTCGGGGTTAAGTAGCATTAACTTCTGTGTTTGGAGGCGAACCTACTAAAAAATGTATCCCCGACACATCGTCCAAAAAGTGTGTGTTTGCCATGTAACTCGTCCGCCCTATCTAATACAGACGGATTGAACGTTCAAAAATCGTCCCCACGCTACAGAGAGGACATACCCAGTGTAATAAAGAACTGTGAATCGTTCGAGTTCTTGGCACCGTTGTTAGCCATGCCCACAATTCCACGATGGGCGAAACGTAGTCGAGGGTGAATCTCATCCTCGAACGGTTCTAGGGACAAAATTATTCAGCGAGGCTCTCGTAACAAATTACATGAGTGCATACCTCCGTAGAAAGACTCTCCACCGGCTCCAGTACCAGTTTTGTCGCCAGTTTGTACTAAGAATCCAGGAACGACACTAAACCATTCAAATAACCGATGAGATTCTTCTTCATAATATCTCAATGTAGAATATAGACACACCGATGAAAGATAACACCGTCGTAGTATCCTAAATTGACACGCTCAGCCAACGCGCGTCCCTAGGGCTTGGACAAAACTCACAAACCCTCCATCGCCAACGCAAGGAAGTTGCGGCATGCTTTCGGTGTTTCCTGTTCAAATTTGAGTTAAAGCCAATCTCCAGGAAGTAAAGGAGTGAATAAACCTTTGACCATAGTTCAATTTCAATTTCACCAACTGTTGTGTCGATTATAACGCGACCATTCGTTGGAAGAGCCATCGCAGTGAGCGTTCAAGATCAAAGGGCGAGCGTCAGTCAACAAGACCAATCAAACACTCTTTCCACTTGATTTCGAACCACCACGGGAATTCATGATGTAGTCGAAAGTGCTCATATCTTTCTCGCAAAATCCCGCTGGCTCTCATTTTATCTTATTTCAAACATTTGACTCAAAGAGAGTCAACGAAGTACACATCAAATGCTGTGGGCGAACACTAATACATAGCCTAACGGACGACGTGAATACCTGTGTCAAGAAGAGCCACAGGTTCATAAAGGTAACAAATAAAGTACCTATATCCATAGCCTAGCCAGCTGACTCTCGACGCCATTGACCAAAGGTTGAACAAGAGACCATAGCTCTGCTCCTACAATATCCCGCTCTCGACCTGCATCCACAATTTCCCATGTTGTGTTGACCTTTCCGTCCCTTTTCTCGGCTATAACATCCCCTCCAATCCTCTGGAAGAGTTTCCTGACACGAAATTGCATCTCTTCCTTCTCATACCTCTCTTGCCCATATCCTCCTCTTTTCCGAGCAATTTCCGGGGTAATGTCCAAGAAAAGAACTAAATCGGGAGCAGGGAGACCCTTCTCTGGATTTAAACACCATTCAAACGATAATGCTGGTTCACCAGTTGGCGTAATTTTGGATGCAGAGAAAGCAATCCCGGAAAACGCGTAGCGATCGCAGATGACCGCAGTTCCGGCGTTTAGATGCTTCTCAATCGTCGACCTACAATTTCCCCACATTTTCAATTCGGACATCCATGGAAGGGCCACGAGAAACGCACGCGAGCTCCCATCGATTGGCAGAGAAAAGAAGATGAATGGCACGATCATCCAATTCAGACGTTGATCGCAAGTACGAGTCAATCATCTTTCCGATCGCCGTAGTCCTATCTTCATTGAAGATTTTCTATCAGTCAGTTGATTTTCTTTTCATTGCACAATTGAGGAGGCGAAAACGCGTACCAGGGAACTTTATGAGCTCAACAGCCACTCCTGCTTCCTTCAAGCGGTCATATAATCTAGTGGTCTGAGTTGTCTTCCCGGAACGATCTAATCCTTCAATGACAACGAAAGGAGCACGTTTTAAAGAGATACTCATGGTGGATTCTGGCAAGATGTCAGTGCAAAGCGTATTTTTATCTTATCTCCGAATCAATTGATCCCGTTACTTTTGCGCGTCGGGTCGTCTACTCTTGTCATGTTCCCCTCCGGTTCTCCAATATGTAAACGCTCAAAAGCCAACAACCGCTGTCTGCTGTCGCTCTACGATAAGCCCCACATCTGGTACAAATGAGTGCGCGCAGGCTGTAGAGTGGCCTCACAATCGTCAGTTAACCTCATCCGACCCTTGCCACCATGTCTCAGCCAAAATCTTCTGCCCTGGTCTTGCCGTGGAGTGGGCGCAAATGCACTTCGTGCTTTGGTAGCACGTCTCGGGCTCGATGTGCTTTTCCATTGCCTGCAATTCCGGAAGAACGCTGATTTTGGGCTAGTTCAGGTGTGATGGGAAGAAAGCGGCCAAGAGAAAAATAGGCGAAGCACCAACCATGCATTCTCTGGCGGCTTCTAAAAACACCATTCGCTGGCTAAAATTGCTTCTATAAATAATGGTCCAAAACGATATCCAGCTTAGGTGAACGGGTATATAAGAGCTAGTTATTAATCTGACCGGCAGCTGGCGATCGGGCTTCGTACCTCCGCCATCTTCGCCCATCAACTCGAACCTCTCATCACCTCTTCCCTCCGGAACGCCCTCCTATCATGATGGACGAGAAAGCAGAGGCTCGGATGTCGTCAGCGGCTGTGTCAAGAGAGACGGGGATCGAGTTTGCCTCCGATACTAAAGTCGTTCACCACGATTCTGCCGCAGAACGAAAGGCTATTCGTAAGCTTGACTACGAGATCATCCCAGTGATGACCATGTTCTATCTACTCTCCTTTCTGGTACGTTTTAGATTTTTTCGTGGGCCACATGGCTGATAGCAAACGACGATTCTGTAGGATCGTGCTAACATAGGTATGTTGACGCATCCCCTCGAATTGTCGTGTGCTGAATCATTCCGTTAGGAAACGCACGGGTGGCCGGCCTTCAAAAGGATCTACATATGACAGACAGGCAGTACCAGATTTGTATCACTATAACATTTGTGTCAGTACATTCCACCCAGTTTACGAAGAGCCATCTAATTTTCGGACAGACCTTACATTGCTGCAGAACTCCCTTCCAATCTGTTACTTCGAAAGATCGGTCCGCGAATATTGATGTCGACGGTCCTGACAATATGGGGTATTATCGTCATGAGTCAAGGTGACTACCACACCTTTTAGTTCTTCTACCAGTCTAATTCGCCATTCTCAGGATTTGTGAAGAGCTACGCGGGACTTGCGACAGCTCGAGCGTTTCTCGGACTTGTTGAGGGGCCTATGTTCCCTGGTATTGTGCTGTACCTGTCTGGTTTCTACACCAGACGGGAGCTGTCCTTTCGGTACGTTCAAACGCCCGACATACTCGTTCTTCGCTCACAATGGAGACAGTATTGCCCTGTTCTTTTCAGCGGCATCGGTACGCACCCTTTCAAGCAAAATAAAAATGTACCTCGATTCCACTAATTTTTTGACAGCTTTCCGGAGCATTTTCAGGACTGCTAGCTGCTGCGATACAGCAGATGGATGGCATTGGTGGGAAACCAGGTTGGGCATGGATTTTCATCCTTGTAAGTGCATACTCTCCCTTAAGTCTTGTACTTCGAATTAAGAGCACCCTAAATCTAGGAAGGGTTGTTCAGCTTTCTCATGGGTGTTGCTGGTTATTTTCTCATCCCAGGCACACCACACCAGTCTAAGCTTCTGACGCCACAAGAGAAAGAGTGCGCTTCTTCACTGTAAACCAGTGGCATCACTAATACATCTCTTAGTCTAGTAATGGAGCGCCTGGAACGAGACCGCCCTTCGATTCAGCCAATTGACAAATTCACATTTCGCGAAGTTTGGCGGTCTATGAAGTCTCCTCAGGTCATCATGGTCTTCATCATGTTCTTCCTGGTTGGGACAACACTTTATGGCCTGGCCCTCTTCCTGCCTTCTATTGTGGCGCAGCTTGGATACAGTAAAAATAGGACCCAACTACTAAGTGTCGGACCCTTCGCCGGTGGTTTTGTTGGTGGGTTTAACCATTGATTTCCCTTGACGCTGATCCCACTAAAATCGCAATTTAGTCACTGTCCTATCTGCAATCATTTCTGACCGACTCGAAAATAGAGGGCTGGTCGCAGCCGCGATATCATTACTGGCAGTTGCGGGATATGCGATGAGCTTGGGTGCGTTTATTGACCTTTCGTTTGAATTTACGACGATGACCAACAGTGAATTAAATAGGCGCCAAGAACGAGTTCACAAGATATGGTGCTTTATATCTCATGGTTCCCGGGGTTTATGGGGCTGTTCCTGCCCTTGCCGCGTGGATGTCAAATAATTCAGAACCCCATTACCGACGGGCAGCTAGTATCGCTTTTGGTTTTGTTGCAACCAACTCTGTAAGCTACTCAAAGGGCCTTTAGGATCAACGACTAATCATCGTTTCAGGGAGGAGTGCTCAGCACATGGCGGTTCCCAACAAAAGAAGGGCCCAAATTCACGAAGACGACGATTATGAACCTGGTATTTTCGATCGTTGTCGTATTGGGCTGTGTGGCGAACACTGCGTATCTTCACTGGAGAAACCAGCAGAAGAAGAGACCTGGCTACAGAGAAGAAGTCTTGGCCAGATTTGCATCCGTTTCTGCAGACGAGAGAGAGAGAGAAACCCTTGCATGGGTTGAGCTCGGGGATCGACACCCAGATTACAGGTATACCCTTTGACCTCTTGTATTTCTCATTCCACACTTGTAGAGCGCGCATAGCTCACTTTTTACAAGCATCCAGTCGATTTTACCACGTTAAACCACAAGAAGAGACTCCTAATCCGTGTGGTTGAGACTCAACTTATCTAGTCAGATCTATGCTCTCTTCGCGACAAAGAGACATAATGAAACAGTTAAAACTAGCTGACATCTCGCTGCTGCCCTTTCATGCTCCCATCGGTTAGGTCATTTTGCAATATTGGCACAGAGACTAATCACTTTTAATGATGTCTTATATATTTGCTGTGGACTAAAGTGGAAAATTCCTCGAGAAATTGTGGTGTGTTGAATTCCGTCAATATCCTCAACTTCTTCGACGGCCACAGCATTTGGATCGCGTAGTTCTGTTTAGTACAATCCGCATCTTTCAGTCATTTTCGATTCATCACCAAAAAAAATTCGCTGCTTCCAGCTACAGCATTGGCTTTTTTCGTTGACCATTGTGGAGAAAAAGTCGCGTCGAGACGCGTTTCGTCACATGTCCGTGACTTACCAATTCAGGACACCTATATAAAGCGTCGCGCTCTTACCCCCCTTTGCCTTTTCCTCCTTTCATGCGTGGTCGGGCTCGAGACCGCTTCCGCTGCCAACTCTGGCCGTCAGCTCCCCACTGCTGCCCAAAGATGCGCTGTACCAAGTGCAGCAACCACCATCTCAACTTCCAGCACAACATATAAAAATGTTGTCGCAACGGTTCAGCGCGTCGCGCGAGAACTCAATCCAGCCGACACCACCGCTTTTCTTAGACATCTTGACGAAGTCAGCCAGATCAATTTGGATACCGTCTCGACAAATGTCTACAAACTCCGAGAGCGCATACAAGGCATCTGGTTGAGCTTGCTCCAAAGTTGCAATCGCCAAATCGATCCCAACGTCACTTTTCGGCCTAATACCGTGGTCAAGCAGATCAAAAAGTTTATTCCCTTGGTGGCAAGCGTCTTGACCATGCTCTCGAAATCCAAACTGACCTATCCCCCCAAAAGTGACGATGACAAAGCCTCTCAATGGTTATGCGACAATCAGAGCCACAACCCTCGAATCGGCTTTGTAGAACTTTACGACACTCATCTGCCAGTATTGCATCTGCCCACAGACAGCCAATCGCATGGGCTTCCTTATTCTCACCACAAATGGCCTCTTTCTGGAGTTGGGAGAACAACTTTTGGGCAGTGAGTCTGTTTCGTCCCGTATACCCAAATATATGCTAATATATGTGTTCAGTAATCCACGAATATTGTTTAGAGAGAAGTCCTCGCACCAAGCTTTTCTTTGGCAGAGTTTCACATCATACTGGTGACGTCGCTGGACAGAAGCCTCAACAACTGCCCCAGACGACTTGTCATCCTCATGTCGGGCGTTCGATTTCTCGTCAACTTCTACACCACCTGTCGCCCATCATGCAACGGAAACCAAATGGACCAAGCTTGGCTTTTCTTCGAGTCCGACTCTAGCAGATGTCCGTATTATCCGCAGAGGATATATGCGGTTCGAAATTCATATTCGGTTGAGCAACTTCAAGGTAACAAACCTCTACAAAAAGTCGAGCAATATTAACATGTGAGATAGGGCATCAGTCGGTGCGGCTGTTCAGGACATCGCCCTCCATCCCGTCCTTCTCGCCCACAATGCCTTCCTCGATCCGACCGTCTGGTTTATTGCCTATCTGTTCGGTCGCGGCGTTTTTGTCAAAAAGTACAAGACCTACCAAGAGTTTTATGACGATGACGCGGCTGAACTCTGCATCGACCCTGCAAAGAAATCCGAGCCACTGTTAGTATCGTGTTTCATTTTTTTTTGACCGTTTTCATTATTCTTACATCCCTTGTTAGCTTTTTCGAGGCCAACGCCTCTGGTAATGGGTTTAAAGACAACAAGACTCCGTCTACCGCAGCTGCTTACACCAAGTCGTTTGCCCGTGCGTATCTTGACGCTGGCTGGCCTAGACAAGCCCCTATGTCATGCGAAGAGGAAGCGGAGAACGATACGCTCAAATCTTTGGACGCAACATGGTCAATAGTATTATGAACCACGAAAATAACCAAACGATGGCGGAGAAGTACTACCGTCGTAGTCTCAATGGCCTCGAACTGGTCAACTGCCGACTCGGAGAACGAGCTGGCCCAAAAGAGTCTCATGCTGGCGAGTCACTGGAAGTACGTCGTTACGCCTATCGGAATGAGCGACAATTTAGCATTTCTTATAGCAAGATAACCGAATTCACCTCTTCCACGCAGTCTTGGTTGAAAAAACGCTGCGATATCAAGGTCAGACGGCACGCGAAGCCAAGCTGGACAAACGAGAGGCAACCAACCATCTTGTCGACAAGGACGCCGACGTTCTCGAAATTACAATGAATGTCGACAACCTCTGGGATTCTTACCTAGAGTGCTTCACTTGGAGTCAAGAGCCTTACCCATGCAGTAAATCAAATATGAACCGCATTTACAATCAGGCGCTGGGAAATTCTAAAACTGGGTCGCACAAGTTTAGGACAGGGATGAAAGAAAAAGCCGAACACGTACGTTTATCAGTTTTTTCTCAAGTATATCCCTACTCACATCTGTTTTCAGCTACGCGAGGAGCTGCTCAGCAATTCGCTGCCAAAGCAACCACCCGCCGTCACGTCCGCCGTGTACTCGACGATAACGTGGATCAAAGGCAGACAAAGTCCTACTTTAACGATGCTCTCTCTGGTACCACGGCTCAACGCGATCAAGCCATTGAACAACTACGGGGCGCCGGCTTGAAGAATCTCGAAAGGATTGTTGAGCAAGCTGACGACGAAGAGGAGCCGTTCGAAGAGATGATTGACAAGTATCTGGACACTGGAAACAATCGTACGTAGTGATCCTTTCCTCGACGCGCAACGCAACTGATTTGCCTGGTAGCTCTACATGAAGGACAAGTTGGCCCTTGCCAATTCACTGGAGATGTCGAGGCGTTGATACGTGCCATGCGATTCTAGCAAGCGACAGGCCAGTCGAAACTGATCCACACCATCACGCAGCCGTCGAAGAAGGGGAAAGAAATGGCGCCAAGCCCTCCTGCTGAAGATTGATGACGAACATCTAGCTCCGGCCCCACAGCCAAAGAGAAAACCTTCCAAGGGAAAAGCAAAGACTCGTGCCAACGACAACAAGTATGCACCTCCAGCTCTGGCCCGAAAAGGGGTAAAGCAAAAGCCCCCGCCATCGACGACGATTAGCTGTCCGAGGACGACGAGGATGAAGCACCAGCCACCAAAGATGCCAAAGACCACGACGAGTCTTTGGAGGTTCATGTTCTTGGTTTTGATACCGATCAGATGAGGAGGATAATCTTCAAGTACCTCCTCGAGCTTATCTTCTGGAAGGGTCGATCTGCGTTCATTTCAGTTTTATCTTTCGTCTTTCCGCTGTTGGCTCACTTGTTCTAATAGGTTATCGATGAAAATGGTAAAACACCTACCCCTGGCAGATTGCGCATCTCGGGGCAAGATTCATGTGGACACGATTCCCGTCGCCAAATACAAATGCCGAGCTCATTCTGTTATAAAGAACTGGAGCAGGATATGCGACGACCTTGTGGCGTCAATTATGACGCAGAGACAACGATGATTCTGACGGCTTCACATGCCTCTCTTGTAACAGCTGGGGTGCAACGGCTGGTGTCATCTTTTCGGACATGGTCAACGTTGACCGATATGGTCTCGACAAGTGCCCCGACGCTCCCTTCTATCGCGAGATCAAAGTCGAGCATGACGCCAATATACCTCCGGATAGACACGCATATACGCAACCCAAAGAACAGCAACAACGACGACTTTCAAAGTGTCTTCAAGAACCTGATCGCAAAGCAGAGCCGCCGGTCACATCGTCAACTTTAAACGATCGACGGATTGGGAGTCGCTGCAGAGGTCGAGCTGATGGGTTTTGACTTCGATCGTTTTTGATAAAAGACTCGCAGATTACTGCTTAATCGGGCTGTGATCGAAATGCCCTCCTGATCGCGAAGGTAAACCGATCAGTTTCAAAAGGCAAAAGTACTGAACCCCACCCGGATTGAACGGATGACCCTGAGGAAGCCTAAGTCACGTGACATCACGTGATCTGGAATCTCATACTCTACCACTGAGCTAGGGGTCCTTGAATTGGCAAAAGGATTGCTCTCAGATCAAGGGCAGAACTGGAAGACCTTCCTGATTTGGCTAACAAGCTGTGGATAAAACTACGTCATCGCTAGGCTTGAATACAGTCAGCTCAGTGTTTGGCCAAACTCCTGCGGTAAATAACAAGTATAGCCAGCTGACCATGCAGTGTGTGCTTCACTGAGCTGGATACCCTTGAATTAACCTACCACTGAGCTAGTGTGTTTGAATTACATATCGGATGGGCAATAATACATAACCCTTTGCGGTTACAGTCCTCGTAACCATACTAATACTTGAATAATGTTTTGATCAAATTCCTTCGGAAATGTTGTGGATCCATCTGTGTGTTCGAGGTAGGATTTACGGTAGCGTTGCCGTCGAAGCGAAGCCACTTCGAAGGGAACTCGGTTCACCTCGAAAATGCTGACACTTCGTTTCCACTCGAACAATCAAAGTGAACC
>MU157845.1:226865-375189 GCA_015657495.1 Crepidotus variabilis | reverse complement strand
AGTGGCCTCGAGGTTCGGTTCGTTCCACTTCGACGTTCCGAAGTGGAACGAGTGGGACACTTCAAGTCGATTCGATCCACCTCGCGGCAACGCTAATTTACGGGGAATTGAGGTGGACTGATGGGATCACCGTACTGTACCCGATATGGAACGTGATCGATCACTGACCAGCAGCAGCAGCTGAGCAGCTAGCTTCAGCCTGTTCAGTATTCTGCCGTAGGTGTATGAACTAGAATTAATTTATTTGACAAATTTGACGGTGTACTGCTTGAGGCTGAGACCACGCTCAACTTAAACAACGACACTGAGCAGGAAAATCAAGCATATGTCCTTGCGAATCACGATACTCTGACCTCATAATTTCACGATGATAAAAAGTCTACAACGGCCGATGCTTTAGTATAGCTCTAACTGCAAAGCTTGGCACGTAGTGTTGTCGCATAACTTAATAATTAACCTGTTCTGGCAACTATTCAGAGGCAACAGTTTAAACGTGTAAATAGACATTTGGCATCGCTAGATCTATAGATAAAGTTTTCTCGATGTTCAAACGCTGGGTATCAAAAGCCATATCTCTTTTTAGTGCCGTCATATCTCAGCTCTGTTGAGATACGGTTCATCATTCGTTCGTTTTTTGCTGGTCCTTGTCGAACATCGGGACATTTGATATCTTATCTGAGGGTCGAGACGACAGAGACAGCCGACCAGAGGTAGAAAAGTATTTCCTTAATTTCAGTGTCCCGCGTGTAAAGCATATCATACTTCTTTTTGAACTATTCGCTGACTGGATTCGCGTGCTAATGGCACAATGCGCGATGAGATGTAGGCGTTCTACAAAGATGATATCCGCATTATTAGTTGATTCGTGGGTAAGAAACAATAGCCAGCTTGAGATTGAGGCAAAAGTGAACAAATCGTTGAAACTATGAGCTCGAGAGTTAGGATCTGAAGAAAAAATGACATGTTGAATGATCAATGATCAGATGGAAAAGAGGTGAAAAAGATGACAATATTGTCAGATCTAAGATTACATTGCGTGAAAGTCGTAATCAGTTCGCACCGAAAGAAATTTACAAAAGCACGGGAATAGAAAGCTAAATAGCCAGCAAGGTGTAGCATACGATTGTCCTGGTCAGTCTTGCAAAGTAAGATTCAGTTCGTGCGTCAAAAAACAAATTACGCCTCTTTCGAGATCCTTTGAATCTCTTCAACACCCTCATCGTGCTCCCAAAAGTGCATACTGTCCTTCCTCTCTCCATTTTCGTCTAGTCCAGCAGCAGAATCGTGGCTCATCACTTCTCTCTCGATAACAACTTTATCCGCCCCGATCTTGGAAGCGGAACCTCCGTTCGTGCCCTTGAGTTCTCCTTCCCTCACTCTTCGAATTTCCATTTCTTTTTCTTCTAGTTCTGCGCTTCCTTTCCAGCAGACCTTATCAACAACATGTCTGATAAACAAGCGAAGCAGGATGAAGCCATGCGATGCAAGAAGTGCAATAAGAGCAGCCTTTAAAAGGAGGTCGGCGGTTGCGCTGAAAGTAGCAGATGAAGCCGATGAGTCGACACCCCACCCACCGTTGGGAACGGCACCGGCGGCGGAAGCGAGATGTTCTTCGACCACCTGTTTGGAGCCAGTGAAGGAAGCTGCAGCAGCATTTGCAGAGGCGTTGCTGGATGTAAGAGCTCCATGAGTGCCAGATGGCAGCAGTTGCGGTGAGAAGAGGTAGACAAGGGCCGCGTTGCTAAGAGCGCCAAGCCACGTCAAAAAGGTAAGTGCTTCGAGCCATGGCCCAATGGTGTCTGTCCTGGTCGGAATGGGTCGGCGATGGTGGACCGTCATCTTGAATGCATCAGAACGAAGTTCGAGGAGGTTATTCAAAAAAGCCATAGCTGAAATGGCGGTGTCAATTTGGGTACGAGGATGATATGAGAACAGGAAACTAACCTCCGGCAAGAGGCCAGATAGTGGACCAGAGAGTGACGTATCCAAATTGCACAACCATCTCGTTCAAATCAACAAAGAGGTCATATTCTGGTAAGGCAGCTTCTGCGCGAACCATGTCAAGGAATGCTCTCTCTTCCATCCCACCTCGCTCCTTCTCGTCCTCAAAGACAACGCGCTTCTTGGGAGTACCGTTCGACGAACCAGCATCCGATCCATTGGGTGGCGTTGTCGATAACGGCGATACTACGGCCTTTGTTGACGCCGCAGACACATCTTTCTTTTTCTTTAAACCATCTACCCATCGAAGAATGAACGGGAGTCCAATCTCAAGGAAGGTGCCGATTACTTGGTTTGTAACGGTATACGCGAACATTTGATCCCGCAACCGCGAGGGGTTGAGCTTGGCGCGTACGTTCGCAGTGTCAGGATCCCACAAGCCGCTGTAAACGTCGGCGACTTTCTCGGAAATGTCCCTAAGGTGATGAAGTTCTGGTTTGGTGGTCGTAATGGTACCGTTGAGGATGTCGGAAATGGCTGCAGCAAAGCTGCCCTGAGCTCGCGCACCGCCAAATAACCAGGCTTGAACCCATCGCATGACACCTTCCCCAAAAGGCACATAAACAAATGCGGACAGCGCGAGGCCAAGATACGCCACAATGGCGCCAAGCGCGAAAGTTTTGAGGGTAAGGGAAGCATTGTACGAGGATTTATGGCGATGATTTTCCCAGTTGGTCAAACGAACAGCAATCGAGTGGTAAGCACCTAAAAATTTAGGAAGGAGAACCACGAAAAAGATCGTTGGCGAAAAGGACTAGAATGGAATCAGCACGCAGTTCAGATGTCATAAAGCGAGTAAGAGATGACGCACTAAGAACTTTTTGCCAGGGCCTTCATAAAGATGTGTGATAAAGGCTTCAAACACGAAGATGCCAGTAAGGATAGCTGTTAGAAGGCCTGCCCAAAATATAATCACAGGAATACTCGCGAAGACGCGGAGCTCTCTCGACCACCAAGCCATGCCTGGCTTGTGCTGAGCGCGACATTTCTCGACCTTGAACGAACCTCGTGTTGAAAATTTCAGGGATAGTATGCGCTCCTGCACGCGCCACCATTCCACAAACACGATTGACCAAATGGATAGGAGAACCGAGTAGATTGGTGAATACGCGGGAAGGAGGAAATGAGCTCCGGCACCCAAAGCAGCTGGAACAGCTAGAAAACGCGTGTAAGATGCAAGAAAGGCGAAATAATATGCCAATGCATCGCCGAACTGGTCACGAATACGTTCCAGTTGGACTGAAGCGATGTTACGCGGCTTCCATGCCCTAATCCATAGTTCATTGAAGTTGCGGTCGTGCAACGGAAAGATGGACTCGATCAGATCCCACTCCGGTGCATCGGGTGAAATACCAAGGCCACCATCAGATGGTGTGGATGTTATGAACGAATGTACCAAACGAATACGGTCCGCTGGCGATAACGGCAAGACATTTGGTGCGGGTGTGACAGGCAAACCCGACAAGAAATCTGAATGACTGCGGTGAAATGTCAGGAAAACATCATATCACAATGTAGCAACTGGGCCCACCGTTCTCGTTTGACCAACTCTCCGACCAGCTTCGGAGGACAGACTACAAACACCAGAATATGCCCTAATTGTTCACCGCGCCTTCCAACGGCTTTCAACCCCGCATAACTGAGACTTTGCAGGAGCCTGTTGTACTGCTGCTCTGCCTTTCTTGCATCTTCTTTTGTCTGCTGCTTCGACAAAGACAAGGCCTTGGTCGTCCTGAAAGCAATCACCAGGTCGACATCCGGTGGTCTTATTTCTGGCATGATGGTGGTGGAGGTTTAAAATCGAGGTCTGACGTCGCGAATCTTTGGCGTCATTGACGCTGCAGCGTGCAGGTTGATTGCTCCTGTTTTGATTTCAGGCACAAGCCCCTGTCGATCTTGAATTCATAAGCTTCAAGACCATCGTCGATTCCCGCCATGGTCGGGTGATAATTAAAGTGCTCAATGAATAAAGAGCGGTCGCAGAGTGACCTAATACTAAGCCGTTCAATCCACTACATCTTGGCACGATGGGTATCTTTGACCAGTGAGACTCGGAAAGCGTTTGTACTCCTTGCAAAATGGTCGCACAAGACGTTTCAGAAGGTTGAACTTAGTCGTTAACGGAGCCACGTCCATTGTTTAAAAGCCTCTGCGTTCTACGATACATACCCTCACTCAACACTTTGTCTGAGGCACGTTAAGAAGGCTTCTTCTCTACATACCTCCAAAGTACCATGAAATTCTCTTTGATCTTCGTTGCTGCTCTCAACATCATCGGTGGTGTTTCCGCCTTGCCAAACACTATGGGAAACGAGCTTCAAATCCGTCAGAAGGTATATCCCTGTGAAGGTCCAGAGGTAGGTCCTAACGAAGTTCATTACGATCATGCAGCTGAATGTATTTATTGACAGAGGCTCGAGTGTCCGAAGGGCTATTACTGCTGTGGACCATTCCTTACTGATGTCGGCGGAAGGTAAGTTTCCAGTACTTCTCTCTGAGTGGTAACTAAATTCATGGATTTAGGTGCTTCAAGGGAGACAGTGGCATGTGCCCTCTCTGATGGTTCGATTTACAAATGAAGGTGGGGGATAGCAGTAGATTTGCGTTATGAATCTGGTTTCAAGTGTGTTTTTGACAACATTGGACAATGTTTGCTTTACTTGGTTACAACGGGGTCCCTTCAGAATGAAATTGATAACCATGCGGAGTTCAGGCTTCCAGATTCCGGACATCTGAATGACGCCTAGTAAGCGCCTACTTCCTAAGTTCCTAGAATCGCTATGTAAGCGGCAGACCGCGGCTTTGCGGCCCCAGTTCATTCCCTAGAATGGCACTGTGTAAGCAATATGTGGCTTCTGAGTTTAACTCAATTAGACACCCACTATGATCGCAGTTGTCCGGGAATGAGCGAGCCGCGTTTTGACAATCGGTGCCTTTGAGAGGCAAACACTCTGAGCTATGTAAGTATACCAGTAAAACGCAAGAACCCCAATTAGTTTCGCACAATCATGGGATAAATTCCTTTCTTTTGCTTTCGGCCGGAGCCTCTGCTGAAGATTTTGTTGTGCTCGGACTAAGTAACTCTGTAAAGATCTACCTCGTTGCGGCTCTATATAGCCTGCGTTAGGTTTGTGAAAGTGGAGTGAGAGCCTGCTTATTGCGCTTCACTTTCTTCCGTATGATGACAAAGTGTCCTGCTTGAAGGAGGTCCCGGAAGTAAACTCCTAGGCTACGTGTTGCATTTAGATTCGCAGCGCCCAACCGCATTCTATTTCTAGAACTTTGTTATAACTGTTCTAGGCTTTTGTTCGATTACAGAAAGAGATTGACATCAGGTTGAATGAACGATATTGGAGCTAGAAACGACAAAATAATAGAGCTTTTATTAGCGAGTGGCGCCATGATCAATGTGTTTTTGTTTGGGTCGCCTAAAATGGACCAATGATTAGCGCCGGCGAGCTCGCCAAGGCAAAGCCAAGATTTGTATTGCAGTAAATTCAATGTGATATACCTTCCTACACCAGCGCAATATTTCACAAAGCACAGTGGAGTTTCCGCCGAGCTCTCAGCCAGATTTTCTGAGCTAAATCATATTTTTAGCACAGATACACCGATAAACTCAGCATTGCAGCTTAGCCCCGAATCTTCTGATGTTAAAGGTGTTCATAGAAGCTCGTATTCAACGGGGTGAGAGTGAAAACACGGTACAGTTCTCAGCGGATATATACCTCCGTTTAATCAAGTATAGCACTTCCCACCAGCAAGTACGGCTTGACGGGATCTGGACCAGAGTCTTTGAGCAACACCACGGCGCTCTCTTAACGAGCGTTCACGCCCGTTGAATAACATAACAGAATGTAGACAAAGACCGAAAGGCTAGAGAAGCTGATATTCATATTCGGTGAAAACGGAGATTTACTGGATCAAATCAAGTATAAAACGCAGGGAAGGAAAGAAGAGGGTTACAAACACGTCAACCGACAGCTGAACTGACAAACCATGAGACTCGCATTCAAGTCTGTCGCTACTATAATGAGCCTCTTGGCCGTTGTATCTGCTAGTGCACTACCTCAGGACACACCAGACCCCGAGCCAACGCCAGTGAGATATTATTGCAATGGCCCTTTGGTATGCAGTTACCCCGAACATAAATCAAACGCTGACAACTCTTTATGTTGACCTCTTAGAGTCTCAAATGTCCAGATGGATATCGTTGCTGCGGACCTATTGTCGTCGGAAAGGGGGGAATGTGAGCGGAATTAGGTCATGGCGGTATTTGGCACTAACCGAAAACTATCTAAGATGCTACAAGGGCCCTAGTGGAGTATGCCCCCTCTGAGAGACCAGGATCGACTTGGTCACTATTGGATGCCTATTATGTACAGTTCGTGGTTGAAGTTTATGCGTTTACTCTTTTAGCTTGTGTGAAGGCTTAAATCCGTTCTAAGTCTCTGTCTTAACAAAACTGCCAAAGGAAGCCGTTGTCAACGTCCATTGTGCAATCCACTCACGGACTCCAAGTAAAACCTTGAATGTTCTCGTAAAGAATTACTGTGTGGGGATGATCAGAGAAAAACGCAGATGACCATAACAGAGTAACGTACAAAATGAATTCGAAATCGGAGTTTTTGCAACTAGAGCGCTGAACACAAGATAGTATTCCTGCCAAAATAGGTCGAGCATGCATGAATAAGTTGGAAAACATATAAAAGGAGTGGCTTGTGTTCCAATATCTGACCAACCCTCTTCCTCCACAAACCAAATCTAGATTTTCAAAAATGAAGTTCGCAATCAGCACCTTTATCACCACACTCGTCGTCTTGGTACAGGTATCAGCGGAACCCATCGCCACCTCGAAAAGTTATCAGCCCACGCCAGTCGTTTATCATTGCGGCGGACCAAATGTATGTTGGGTGTCAGCGTTTTTGCATAACTGTTCTCATCATCCATTCACAGGCACTCGTCTGCCCAACGGGATATCGCTGCTGCGGCCCATTCCTTCAAGGCGTCGGTGGAACGTAAGAAGGTTCCTTCTCACTTCCAAGGTCTTTATTGAACATTCGAATTAGCTGTTTCCAAGGTACCACCGGCCTCTGTCCTTTGTGAAGACATGTGGGATAACAACTATTACACGTGCAAGCAGTAAATCGAGACATCGCGAATGTATGACATTGTTCTTCAGCCTGCCAAAAACATGTGAGGAAGACTGCAGTCAGATTTTGAGAGTCGCCAGGGGAAAGTTTCAAGCTCCAAGTTGAGTTAAATAATCTTCGTATTGACGTACGAACATCGTAAGAGGTTTCGCGTCGAAAGTCAGCTGAGAGTATGAGTAGAAGAATAAAGATAATATGAGAAGTCCGAAATGTGACCAAGATACTGATTATGAATGGTATATCACGAAGCTTTGGTATATTTCTTCGCTGTCCCTATCGTCGTGTTATTAACCTACATGATAAGGTTAGCGACAGAGTCAGTAAACGAAACAAGATGGTACCTTGGTGGCGAATCTTAACGACGTCAAAGATTCTTGGAGATGGGCAGCGAGTGGCGACAGGTTCAGAACCATCTGGACGGCGACATTAATTTATGCACTCAATAGGAAAGAATTGACCTACCAAAGTTTTGGAGTTACCACTCAACGAATTTTGCAGTAGATAAGTGAGCTTCGCAGGAGAGCCAACTGTTAGCCTCGATGAAAAGAGGAGAGATACTCGAAAAAGTACCTTCGAATTTCGGTATGGAATGTGCTTGTCGCTTTTCTCTCCCTTCTCCCCTAGTGCAGCAATAACATCGCCAAGAGCACTCAAGCTCCTGTTAATATTTTGTGTCTCCCTCACTCGCTCCTTATCCGCTCCATTTGCAAAGCTCACGTTCAGTCTCTCACTACCAGCCAGATCAACAAGGTTTAGGCTACCCTCACATTTCTCTCCCGTCCCAGCACAGCCTTCTAAACCGACATTCACTCCACTGATACGTAGTGTGAAGACGGAATGAGAGCGGGAGGATCGCTCGTTCATAAGTGTAGCAGCCACGCTTCTCCTACTTTGAGCAATGGCCAAAAGTGAACGGACTTGCGAGGCCGAAGAGAGTGAGACAATTTCAACATCGGTAACACGGGTTGAGCCGCCCTTGGGATCGTGTTTGATTTCATGCTTCTTCTTGTCAAATTCGCCTTTACCAAGCAGATCGTTGATGGTTTCGTTGTACTAGAGGTAAGCAGATTTGAGTACCATGCGACAGGAAGTGGGGAGATGTCAACGAACGATTTCAAGGAATTGGCCTTCCATTTTATATTCCCAACCTTTTGATTTCATGTGGTCCGCGCCCCGGAACACTTGCTCCACGGCTCTTGGGATCATACCAGCAGAAGATTCTGTCTACACGAAAGTTAGATGGCGAAAATTCAATGGATACAAGATCACTCACGGGGCCGCCTTCCATGGTAAAGGATTTTCCAGACCCAGTCTGACCATATGCAAAGATGCAAACATTATACCCGTCAATACAGCTCTGGGCGAGCTGGGAGATTTCTTCGAAGACTTCTGCTTGCGTAGATTGAGGTTCAAACACCTTCAAAACGAAGAGTAATTAAACGTTTGCACAGAGGCGAGAAGATTGAAAATGTACTCTGTCGAATCCGAAATTGTAGGTCTCTTTTCGTTCTTGACCAGTTGCGCTGGACGACGAGGAATGAACGACAATTTCTTTGTGGTCACGTGGGTCCGGGAAGCTGAAGCCTGCTGAAAGGTCCTCTCTGGCTTTCTCAAAGTCAAGGCTCCCGCTGTCCGATATTGACGAGGACGACGACGAAGAAGAGAGCGAAGATGCGTAGGTGGTGATATCCGAAGACAGAACAGGTCGAACTCGACAAAATACTCGAATGTTGCCTTTCAACTCTTGAACCATGTTATGAAGTTTTCGGCGAGTAAGTTCGCTTTCCATGGCCTCTTTCTTCAGCTCGTCGACCTGTTTCTGAGTCGATTCGAGTTTGAGGCTCAAGTCAGACACCGTTTGAGCGTAAGTGTCAATTTGGGATTGGAGGGCACTGTTCTGGGCTTCGAGCGCGTGGTTTTGTGTTGTCATAGTCAGATGGGAAGTAGATTGATGTGATAGAGTATTTTTCAATGAGGACACCGTTTCCCGCTCGCGTTCGAGATCTGTTCGACACATCCGTAGGTCCTCGGCGACTTCCCTAAGTTCTCTATCCCGTTTCTTGACATCCATCTCTAAATCCATAACCTCTCGTTGATGCTTCTTTTTGAGGCCATCTATCTCATCTGATGCATGAATGAGCTCCCGCCGTTGGTTCAATTCTTGAGACTTCGCGGTGGCGAGTTCTCGAGAAATTGCGAGGTGGTTGGCCTGCAGCTCCGCGACTTTGTTTCTTTCTGCGTCCATATCAGAAGCAAGTCGAGCAGCATCGGCGGCTCTGGCAACCTCGATGGATGTCAGCTGTTGTTGGATATCGTTGAAACGTTTATCGTCTGGTCGACCCGCTACACCAGGCCGAGAAGGCCCTGAGCCTGATACAGCTCGTGTAGTAGCTCTGGTAGTAACATTAGACCGAGAAGGTGGTCTTGAACTGACTGGGGGTGCACTTGTACCCCGACTAGACTTCGATAAAGTTGGAGCCCGTGGTCTCGTCAGTGGTTTCGGAGCCCCCGCCGCTCCTCTAAAGGCGGTCGCGGTTGTGTTGGCCGCCGTCCGAGAGGGCTGTAGAGGTCGATTTGACTTTGTGCCACCAATTGCTGGCATCTTCCGAGGTTGATCCAACTCTTCCTCTTCTTCAGCGATTGCTTTTCGCTTAAGACTCGAGGTAGCACCACGAACTGGGAGAGATGGACCTGTATTAGACCCTGCATCAGCTGGAGAGGAGCTCCTTAACCTAGGCAATCTTGACATTTTGTGTCGGCGACGTCTTGCGTATGGGTTTTGTAGTCGTCAACGATGTTCACGGTAGGAATCTATGTTTGGCGTGGTTCAACCTCAACGCGTCGTGCACGTGATGGCGTCCGGGCATGGATTCCCAGGGTCACCATGTTCGTTCTAACGGCTGGGCGAGGTTGCTTTGAACTTTCGTCAATGAAGAATGCGTTGAAATCCTAGTAACTCCTGGGGATAATTACTTAGTCAGATTCATCTAGTGTGATCTATAACATAGGCTGTCCGGCCTCAGCTGAAATTGAGTCAAGGCTTGACTCAGGGTAGTATATTCCAAGTGGTACCAGCGGCGGGAATACCAATAGGGCCCATGCCCCATTCAATGGGCGCTCGTTTGTTAGCTTAATCCAAGTATTCCAACCTATTAAAGTATGCGGAATGATCCCGACCGAACACTGCGGGATTCGGAGCAGTTGAATAATTCAAATGAAAGTACTGCGCTTTGCGTCCATGATATCATCAGCCGCCCTCTCTTTAAACTTTATCCTCTTAAGTTCACCTATGGACCACGTCAAACTAAGTTACACATATAAGTTGGCTCACACTCAAATTCCATCGAATATCAACATCGTCGGGACGCTCATTACTAGTTAGAAATCTCGGACAATCCGTCTAATACCAGCTCAGGCCTCTCTTATATTGATCGGACCAATAACAGTGTCTAAGTTTAGCTGGTCATCTTTTGTTGCGCAAGGTCGTTGTGTCGAATTAGGCAAAGTTCCCTCAAAAGGAAATGAAACGCCACAGACTTCAAGCGCTCAATGTCATTTGCGAGGACGAAGTTGCGAGACCTTGAACGAAATCTTCTCTCTCAGGTGTGGTAATGGGAACCCGAAACAATTTATCCCTCCATTCCATCATCCCAACCGTTCACTTGTACTTTTGCCTAGATCATCCATGATAAGTGGTTGGAGCCGACGTTTGTATGGCAACCTTTCTCGAATCCATGCGGTGGCAGAGCTACTATAGATCCAGCTATTCTATCTTGTTGAGCTCGCCTCAGTTTGAGATACTTTCAGCTGACAAGACTTCTCCGAAGCGAACATGTTTGCATAAACTCTATGATCCTACTAGTAATCATAAGCCCCTATCTTCCAATCTCTATTCTAGCAAACTGCTCCTGCAGGTAGCTTGGCACAACTAAACTTGCGTTGAGAAATGTAAACCGCAGAAAAGCATCCTCAAAACGTACCCTGGACCATTCACGGTCTTACAACATTGATAGCCTGGCTGGCACACCAAAGTTCCACCTGTATAAAATACTCAATCAGTTGGATCTAACGCGTTAATTCATATAACGTACATGGCTGTGGGGGTGAAGTACTAGTATATTCAGGGGCTGCAATGGCAGCTGTGGCACTGACAAGGAAGAAAAGAGCAGCGGTGAAGATTTTCTGCATGTTGCTAGAGTGTTTGATTGGATTGACAAAGCTGCTGTATGGGTAGATGCGAAGTGATGAATTCGAATGAAGGCTAGTGGTTTATATAGCCGACGGCAAAGTTCAATACGGTGGCTGACACAGATCTCCACTGCTGTAGATTGGGCACATGGCCTTATGGACACAGAATGATTTCAACAGTTTTGGGTCCCACAGCGCTCTGGGTTCTTCATTCTCTGAACTGAGTCCGTCAACGCCCCTGCCAGATCCAGCGCGAGTTGGCCAGCCCAGCTCGAATTTGCCAAGAATCATATGGTCGGAGGACCGTTGATTCCGGCTTTGCGTCGGAAAGGGGCCTGGATGGAGCACTGACAACCAAGCTGTGAAGATATGATGATCATTACGCTTATACGGTCGCCATCCGTGTGAATGAGAATGAATCTGCTAGTTCTTCCATGATTTTTAGCAACGCGCCAAGCTTCCTCCGGAGCGTTCGGTACGGACCTAGTGCTTGGCATGTTTACTTTCCGAAAGGCGGTTTTAAATTCAAGTTGGACGCAGCAGGGAATGGATGCATTACAACAGTCAGAGTGCTGGGGCCGAACATCTCCTGGGAATACTGACCCAGTATTCTGCATATATTTACAGTATCATTTTAAACCCATCTTTCAAGAAGGAAGCGGGAGAATAGAGTACAAGCAAACCGGAGCGTGAAGAAATGCCTGTCGACGTTCGAATTTCGAAGCAAGCTGGCATAGATGGTTGATAGCTTGACGTTTCCCGGTATCAATGATGCCATCAATGTCTTTCGTCTCACGGACTCACCATCTCCTTAACCCCATAGCAGCCAACGGTCTTAGTCAAGAACATAGAAACAAAGCTTATGCATGCTGTTCAAGACACATACTGGTCATGGTAGGTATATATCTTTACCGTCCGAGCTATTGCACGATTCTAGGAATTTGTTAAAGACTCCACAGTTGGCGGCTTACACATTAAGTATTTTACATCAGCCGAAAGAGTACATCAACGTTTAATTCGGTCAAATTTACAAGAGAAATTCAGGTGGAATCTAGTAGAAGTCTGTGTGACATCACTTTGCTCAGTCTCAAAGAACACTACCCCACGCTTCTCTCAATTAAACGCCTTTCCCTAGTCGCAAGAGGTACCAGGAGGAATTCCAGAGAGACATCTGTACATTCGTTAGCAGCATTTTGTCAGACTGGAGACCGCTTACATTGGTCCAGCAAAGCCTTGACAACATGTAAATCCCACGCTGCAGTATTCATTACCACCTAAAAGAAGACATTCAGTAGTGATTATTTTCTTCCTCTGTAAGGATTGCACATACAAGGTACAGGTTTATACGCAGTATCTCCAGGCAAGGCGGTTGCAACAACAAGTGTGGCACTCAAGATTGACACAAACGTTGCCAAAAAGTACTTGTTCATCTGGAGCATATTTGTTGGAGAAGTGCAAATGTTGAAGTCAATGTACCCGATTAACACACCGTAGAGCAATATCCCAAGCCAAACCAAACTATCTGGCTTTTATAGATGCAAGCCCACGATCCCCGAGTCTTCAATTCACGCTAGCGGTCAGATCCGTTGTCTTCGAAGCTCCCTAACAGCATTCGGTCAAATTCGCATCGGGTTAAGCTCCTAGCGCCTCAAACCAGTTCCCACAGGGCTCTAGTAGACTATCGTACAAAATCTCCTGGAATGTGCTTAGTTAGCTTTCCCACCTGAACAATTCGAGATCTGGAGGCTCTCCTCTCTTTAGCAGATCTGAGAATGAAGGGTACTGAAGCGTTCATCGGCACCCATTTTGTTGACTATGTCTAAATTCTATCCGAACTGATAAATTTGGATAACACGAGAAAAATTGAGTTTCTACAGTGGCTGAATCGCAAAGTCCTCGGGTCATTCCCGCAGCCTGACTGCCACTTTGAGCATCAGTCAGCTATCATGGACGTAATTGTACTTGGGACTGCTTACTCATGATAAGTACTAGACGCAACCCGTATTTCTAGATGGTAAGAGATAATCGACTGACCTAATGGCTAATCTGCTCGATTTTTAATGTTGACGAAGACAAGTGAGATTGGAGTTTTGAACGCAACGTGGATGATTGACAGCTCGGCATTTTCCGAGATCAATGATGCGTTAACCAGTCTCGTTAAAGGATTTTAGGAATTAAATTTGAATCCATGTACCCCATTTAAGCGATAACTGGTCACAGTAAGTATAAAATGTGCTCTGTGAGTGGTTGTGCGGCTCCCGGCATTTGCGAGAAGCGTCATGGCTGAGAACGTCACGAATTACTTCACACCACTGGCAGTCGGAAAGAACACAGCAACTTTGGATTGGGATCATCTTATTTGAGTAAATAGTACGTTCTAAGTCTTTCGAAAAAAGCGTTCCGGTTACTTCCTCTCTCCTCCACTTATTCAACAGATAGTGCCGGGAGGAAGATCGGTAATGCAGCTGCAGGCAGTATTAATTGATGAAATGCGGAAAGACGCCTCGATAGTGCTTACACTGGTCCATCTGGCCCATGGCAACATGTAATCCCAGTCCCACAGTACTCTGTGCCACCTATGAATAACCATTCCAAAGTTTAGTGCACGATTTATTCAATTTTATGAATCACACTTACAGCGCACGCCAGTGTTGTGTGTAGTATATCCTGGAAGCGCTGTAGCAGTGACAGCAGCAGCACTGGCCAGCATGAGAAGGGCAACAGCCAAAAACTTGTGCATATTTCTGTTGATTGGCGCAATGAAGTGTGCTCAGTAGATTAGAGTCGGTAAAGCTCACGATGGATGAACTAAAGCTCTTTTATACCGTATTCTGGAGAGTAATATGGTGCGATTATTTTATTTGCTTACGGATCCGTCGTTCGCGCTCCTTGGCAGCGCCCAAGATATTGGCTTTTGCCCTGCGTCGAGGCCTCGAGTTTAAAGAAATTGGAATGATCGGCCTACCCAGATGTTCGCAATATCTCCGGAAATTCATTTTGATTATCAAATTCAGAGACTTGGGCTAAGGAAATGCTCACACAAGTTCTTCTATTCACCGCTCAGATGAAGAGATACACAACTTCTTATTCAGCAAATCTATAAGTAAATAAAGTAAAACCGTATGTTATTCCCCATGAAAACAACACCACGGTTTTCTTAACCATCTATCTTATTTGCAGACGCCAACTGGAGGAATCCCACCGAAACATCTGTAGACCTACTCAAAAAAATTCCTGCGAAGTCTAAAAGAACTTACATAGGTCCATTGGCGGCTTCACAGCAGACAAATCCTTGCCTGCAGTATTCATTACCACCTAAAGACGTCATTCAGTAGTCTTTTCTTCTATGCACAGATGTACGTACAAAGCACAGGATTATACGGAGTATCCGAGGGCAAAGCAGTTGCCACAACGGTTGTGGCACTCGCGATCAAAGCAAATGCCGCGACCAAGAGCTTGCAGTTGTACATGTCGAGTTATTTTTTGGAGGAATGCGACAATTAAAATCAAGAGATGTATCGCTGACAGATTAACACTCTGTAGAGCAATGTCCAAAATCACATCAAACTATATGGCTTTTATAAATGTAAGCCCCCGAACCCGAACCTCCATATCTCGCTAGTCTTCAGATCCGTTGTCTTCGATGCTTTTTAACAGCATTCGGTTAAGTTCGTATAGCCCAGCGCCCAAAACTTCGAATTCCCATCGGGTTCTCGGCCCATCGCTTAAACTCTTCTGGAATATACTTAGCTAACAGAATGTAGTCTGAGCGTTTCAAAACCTGGAGGCCCTCCGTACTTATCTCTTTTGCAAACTTAAGAATGAGGGTTCTTGGAGCGTTCTTCGACGCCCATACTGGTTGATCTCTTCTCAAATCATATTCGGACCGACGAAATTTGATAAGATGAAAGACGTTAAAGGAAATCACTTCCACAGTGCCTGAACTGCAAGCTACACATGAGCACCGGTCAGTAATCATCGACGTCCTGAGACCGGCTAGCCACTTACTTTAGCTTCAGGGCTTCGGTATTATTCAGTAAGGGTATGAATCATCGGCGGACTCACTGCTGAATATCCAAGTACCCGCGTGATCAGTGAGGTAAGGCGGGACTAAGTCGAGACGTATTGCCTCAGAAAAAATCAAGAATGAAACTATTGCACCACAAGAATTGATATCTCGCACTGTAAGTATCTTGATATTGCATGATTTTGTCTCAGAATTGAGATTTTCTTTTGAATACGCTACTAAGAACGTGTCAAGATCTAACATTCGCCTATAGTAATCTCCATACATCTGGGATTTTGTTGAGTGTAAGCTCGGATAAGAATAATGGCTGAATCACATACGCAGGTCCATTGACATTTCTACAGCATTGCGAGCCTTCTGCACAGCTAGTTATAGTCCCGCCTATTTGAGATGTCAACAAGGTTTGATCAAGGAGAAATTTGTAGGCATATATGTACATGCACCAGTATGTGGATCCGTCTGTGCATTTGAGCAGATTGCGATGGCCAGTAAAGATCAAGGGCAGTAAACAGTTTCATGATCCGACGAGGTCGAGGTTTGTCTGAAGAGTTTTTGGTGATACCAAAGTGAAACTTGCATGTAATTTATGGGAAAACAGCCTTGCCGGGAAAACCACCACTCCAATGTTCTTGGGACTACGTGCTGTTTGATGTACCGAATTTGACTTGCGCAAATCGACAATTCAATAGGTCTCTGTTAAGCATGACGTCCATCGTTTAGGCCAAAATCCTTGCGTGTATAAAAATGGCAGACAGGGATCCCTCCGAGAAATACCGATGGGGTATAAACTCGCTTGAATTTGGAGTAGCCGACGTGTTAGAAGAATCGCCAATACACGTTTACCGCTTGGTCCCATTCAAATTCGGAGGAGAATTTGAATCGCGGGGCTGCCAAGCTGTCAATTGAATGGATACAGGAGCGGTGCATCCTGAGGCACAGACAAACAGTGAAAGTTGAGGCTAAATATCGTGGTAAATCATTGGGTGTACTCATCTCTGCCGTTGATCCGGATCTGCGTTTCTTCCCAAGCGTGACCAATTTCGGCTGCTGTACAAACCAGCGGTCGCGTTTTGATTTATGCTCGCTCTTCTGTCTTCTGGCTCAAATGCGCAAGGTCAACTTGCAAGTGGGTCCTTCGAGGATTCTAATATTTTCCAAAGATGCTCTTTCGAAGGATATCCTTCTGGTACCCTCCCAACCGGGACTTGTCGAATATTGAACGTCGCAGCTGGCTCAAACCACACAATAATCCTCCTTGAGCTCGCTGACGCCAATCAGAACCACTTTCGAGAGATTTGGGGCTGTGGGGATGGTAGAAAAGGACAACTCGGGCTTCAGCCCCAAGCTTCCTCAAATGGACTCACTCGTCTGGAAGTCTTCAAGCGGATCGAGTTGCCACTTGACCGGCTTGGACTGCATGAGTACATTTTTAAAGCAGTCGCTTCGACCTGGGAGACAAGCTACATCGTGCTAGTCCACAAAGGACCAGGAGTCTCCGACGTCATCGTCACCATGGGTTCTAATGATTTTGGTGATCTTGGCGTTGAGGAGGGCTCATCTGCTCATGCAAAGACGAGGTTTACCGACGGGATTTATATTCCTCAAATTCATTTTTTTGCTTCTCGGATTAGTACCGCAGCGACGATCGCGATTGATCACATCTCAACCGGCCAACGGCATATTGTGGCTCATTTGTCAATCTCACACAATAATGCTCTTACAAGAAAAATCTTGATTGGATGGGGCACTTCTCGTCATGGTCAACTGGGAAACCCATCGTCCCCTCAATCTAAGCCACCAGCGTTCTTTCGTTTGCCCAAAGAGATATCAGGTCTTCAGTTAGAAGACGTACCCTACTTATCTTCTTTGGGAATACACCACTCGGTGTTTCTTCACTCATCGGGTAGGATTTCTACGCTGGGATCCGATCGCAAAGGCCAGCTTCAAGCAGGACTCATAACAAAACACGCCCAGCAGATTGCTTGTACGTGGAACGGCACTTACGTCGTAACGCAGAATGATGGTGGTTGGTCTGTCTCTTCCTCCGGGAGCAACTCACACGGCCAACTCGGCAGGGGCAACGAAGCTGGAGACAATTTAGTCGGGGACATCCCCTTCGCCGGCGTTGACACCAAAGCCACAAAAATACAACTGGCTGCTGGTAGTGAGCATGTGTTAGCTCTCATTGTTCAAGACGAACTCATTGAGAATCAGCCTCGCTCAGAGGTATGGGCATGGGGGTGGAACGAACATGGTAATCTTGGGCTTGGACATACCGCCGACGTTTCTGTGCCAGCTCGTATATGGCCACCCAAAGATGACGGCGATTGGGGAGACATCCAGGGTATCTGGGGTGGTTGTGGAACGAGTTGGCTGAGCTGTGAGGTTGAGAAGTGACATGTAACATGATAATTTTTAGGAATATTTAGTCGATTCGCTACCTCCCTTCCCGCACGAATATCTGTCCCCTCTTAGTACTGTCAACCACATTTTATATATAACCTGCTCGAGATTGCCATCATCTTGCGCTTGCGATTGTGATTGTGTATACACTCTTCCTAAACTGCCTGTGACCCCTGAGACGCTTGAGCATTTAGGAAGGAACGCGGCACGCAAGTGATATATTGATTCAGGGCTCTATGAGGAACGTCGTTGAAGTTAAGGTACCATCAAATTCGACATATTGCTCAGAGTCTCCTATTTTCATCCAAAACAGCGGGATTAAGGTGCGTAAAAACATTAAGTATGACATTACATCTCACTATATTACAAGTACAAAAACAGACTATGCATAACTGCGCAAAGCGTTCAAGAGAGAGAGTCGGATCAACTGGTGGAGATGATACATAGATATACGCAAAAGGTGGGACGAGAAAGATACACCAAAGGCGAAATGAAGTGGTCGTCCAAGGGGTATCTGGATGTGGAGAAGGGCCAGCGGAAAGTGGCTAGAGGCTTGCTCGAGGCTGCGTGGTATGCTGGAGAGAGAATCGAAGGAATAAAGTTAGGAGCGGGAAGAAGGAATAAAGGGGAAGGCCTTGGTGAAAAAAAATCGAAGGATAAAGTAAATGATAGTTACAAAAAGGAAAGGACGATGTAGAAAACCAAAAAGATAATCCAAGGGACCTAAATTGAAAGAGAAGGTGGAATAAAAGGATGGTGTGTATGCTTTGGCACCTGGCTCCATGACAATTTTCGAGTTGACAAGACAGTTCAGATGCCTCAGTATTCAATATCCATCCTCCGTCCTTCCTCCTCTGATTCATCACCATCGTCTTCCTCATCGGCAGTACCTCGGCCATAATCGTCCCTCCTCGTTGATTGATAATCGTTCACAAACTGCTCTCTTGACATCAGATCTCTCTCCAATCTCGCCTGTCGTTCTCTTTCCTTCCTCTCCCTCTCTGTTTCCCAATTTCGAGAATCATGGGGCTGACTCTGATCATATCTAGGGAGCTGTGACCGTTCCTGTTCCCAATCTCGACGTTCATCAATATCCTCTTCTCGTTTGACGATTCCGCGAGTGCCAGCGTGAGGTTGTTCGATAATCTGGTTCACATCCATTCTCCTAGTAGGCATACCATCAAAGTTTGGTAACATGGGAGGTAGATGCGTCGGAAGTTGAGGAGGGTGTAATAGTGGAGGCGGTGAATGTCGTCTTGAGGACGAGGATTTTGACCAGGTATACGATTCTGGGGAATACTGACGCGAGTAACCTTTTGGATCGGAAGAGTGATGTGGATAGGAAGAGTGTGATCTCGATGAGCGAGGTAAGCTTGACGAACTGACACTGGTCAGGTTGGTACTGCTGTTGGACCGATCCCATCTGGTGGACGATGAAGTACCATAGTCCGAGGGATAGACCGGTGAATGCGCTGTATCTTCCTCGTCCTCGCCATCCGCATCAGCATTATCATGGGTCGGCCTCTCCAGTCGTCGATCGTGGTTTGATTGAGGGTACCGATGTCTCATTGGGGGAGCTGTGGAAGTGAGGAGAGATAGCGGGGGTAGGCGAGGTTGGTCAGGTGCACTGCTATGTGGCCGGTCATCGTCGATTGGAGGCAATCCAGCGCTCTCGCCCACAGGAGGCTCTCTTTGGACGCCCACTCGGCGAATTCTATCAACCCAACTATGCAAGCCATGTCAGAAACAGTCTGTTATAGAAATAAATACAGATGGCGTACGCTTCAGCTTTGTCAAGGCTTTCCTTCATGACTACTGTGACGTTCCTCATCATATCCAGGCTTTCCGTCGCCAGCGTCAAGATTCTCTGTGCCGCCGTCGCTGCTGTTTGATGCGACGGGAGTCCTGAAGTGGCAGGAGCAACTGACGCCCGATTGATCCTCGGACTTGCGGGTGACGGACTCGACGCCCGAGAAGGCGGGGTTGACGGTCCGCCACCTGTACCAGAACCTCGTTCTCGTTGTGCAGCTGCTCGTCGCTGAGCACCCGCTCGCCGAGCAGCCGCACCGCCCCCATTCCCAGCTGCAACGACTGTCTCCCCCCGGTCTCTATCGCGATCTCTTTCTCGGTCTTTTTCTCGATCTGTGGGGCACCATTCGGCAGGTACAGCTGGAGCAGGATTTGTCACAGCTGGACCGGCTTTTGTTGCCCATCGTTGGGGAAGTGTAAGAATAAAACTGCGCACTTTATCGCGGGCCGGTTCTGGAAGAGAGGTACCCGCGTATTTGCTGACAATGTCAACGACCTGGCGAATGGTGCCAATGATGTCGCGACGAACATCTGAGAGACGTTTCATATGTTCCTCAGATATTGGTGGGCGACGGTTGGCAGAGAGGGATTCGGAGGGAAGTGGTTGGAGACCCGAGGTGAAATCACGAAGGATAAGAATTTGAGCATCAATTCGCGCTGTAGCGTACTGGAATACAAAGTTCAGGAGTGACGCGAACAGTTGGAACAATTGAACACACCTGAAGCCATTCGAGACAATACTTTATTTTCTTCATATTGTCCTCGCTGAAAGCAGCGCCAATACCACCAGCGTCAGGGAGAGCACTCTGCCGCCGGGTTCGCTCTGCTTCGGGTCTGGGGCCGTCGCGGTGGTCCATTTTTTGAACGGGAGTCACAGAGCGACTATCAAGAGGAGGCGGAGGAGATGATGGTGAAATATACGGTGTTGTCGCTATTTCATCCCCACACGACGGAACATCAGATTACCAACAAAAGTGGGAGTGAAAGATGCACGCACCCTGAATCCAACGATTGACATTCGGTGCCACATGGCCTACTGATCTGCTGTTCGAGCCCTCACGATGCATGCTGGCATCTCTCTCTTGAGTCCAAGCTTCGTGTTCTTGAGCAGAGCCGTCGAAAGTTTTGCTCGTGAGCCTTGTCCTTCCTCTATCAAGAGATGAAACAAACTCTGGGCGCTCAGGACCACTGATTGATGCCCCTCGATACCTTTCCAGCTAAATATTCAAGTTAAACCAAAATGTTAGCACTACAAATCGAATAGCAAAATAAAACGTGAAGATGGGCGGTCCAAGGTCAAAAGCCAGGGCTCCTCGCAACATCTAGTTTCGAATCACGTGTAGCTCAAAACCTCAGCCCGGCCCCGAATCGATGCGAAGACTCGACATAAATGAAGAACTTACTCGGTCGAATTGCCTGCCTGCGTACTCGTCTAGTTGGTCGACTGGGAGGCGGTCCATGATAGGGCGCGACATAGACTTCATGCTAGACTCCATCATCTCCGCCCCATACTATTCCATAAATCACATGTTAGACCTCGAACTTCTGCCCATCGATTCCTTGCGGAATGGGGGCGATAATGAGACTCACTTTGACCACTCTAGACGATGCTTTACCCTGTTCATAAGCCCAAAGAGCAGATTCAACTATTGGAAGCTGAGACATTCGGGAAACCAAGCCCGATGTCGGTGGCCGAGGCACCGAAGTGGATGACACCGACGGTTGAGTTGGGGTGGTGGAAGTAGGAGAAGTAGGAGAACAAGGGAGAGGAGATACAGTTTGATATGTAGGAGACGAGGGAGAGGCGGGAGTCGAGAGGGGTGGTAATGTTCTCAAACCTGCCACATTAAGTGTGAAATCAGATTATATACAAAGGCTTTATTGATGGATGAGATGGAATCTTTACCAGAGGTACCGCTTCTCATGCTCCCTAACGCCTTGACTGCGATCCGTTCGTTTTCATCCTGGACTTCAAGCAGTGCAACTGTGGTCATGAAATACGAAAACGAGCGGTTGTTGGTGGAAGAAGGTGCAATGGCACTGGGTAGGTCCTCGTCTATTTCCTCCTCTGTTTCAATTGATTGACCTTCCCGTAACTGAAGTATCATGTGAATACAGACAAAAGCTAAATATGGATCAGCAGGCCGCGTTCTTATCCTGTTATGCATAATTGCGATTACAAACACCGGAGATCAGATCGAAAACTGCAGCGTTGTAATGCGTGCGTGGAAGGGGTAAAGGACCGGGATGCAGAGAAAACAAAAACCGTCCAGGGGGCTTAACTGTTCGGAAGATATTGCGAGATGTGGGACTCGAGTCCATCTTAAGTATTCAACCACACAACATCTGCCGTTAAGCGCTAAACCACAGGCAGCGAACAAGAAAACAAAATCACATAGCAAGGGGTAAAGCGTGTGGCAAACGCATTGATTTCAGTTCCTTGTGATATTCTGACAGTAGCGGGCATCTTTATGTCATTGTTTTGTACAGATCTGGACAATTATGGCCGGAATTCATGCGGCATTCACCAAAATCTAACCCCGGATAACCGCCCGGCCTGAATCAGATGCCAACTGCACACTCAATTTGTCTCGGTTGGGCCGCTGAGACAAGGGGTTCGGCGGCCGTGGTTTTCAGCGACTATCCAACGCCTGATTGTACGTGACTTTTTACAAGCGGATTTCTACCTCACATTTACTCTTGATTCTGATTTCCATTGAGCAGGGTTATAGCTAATCCGATCAGCGTCGCATTAAGATGAAATAGCAGCATGAACTGTATGTAGATGACGCAGGTGGGCCTCGGTTTTGATTCTTCTCGATGCGGTGAGCACCTGCGATGTTAAAACCATGGATTGAAGAAATAAAGCCTGAAGAAGGCATGTGATTATGGATCTCTCACCTTGGAGGGGCAATAGTCGGCTCTCGATTATCTGCTTTTGACAGGATCTATTTGAAGGTAGGAAATTGTATCGATGCTATCCACATGCAGCGGCGCCTTCATGCTCATTTCTTTCCGTGATTCATAACTTCTTTTTCGCGATATCTCGAGGTCCGGTTTATCTCTTTACTGACGAAATCCACTTCAGTGGCAGATAGTTACAAGCTTAAGCAAAGTTATACCCATTAACAGTACCTGGCTGCAGCTCACAATGTTTACCATTCAGATGGTATTTTGATTTATACGGTCGAACAGTAGTTCGGCACACCCGGCCAAAAATGCCAAAAATGGCGGGAATTAATGATCGTCCATCAAATCAATCTAAATTGGGACATTGTACACATACGAGAGGATCCAACTTGAAGCGTCTCATGATCATCAGGGAAGAACTTCATCTCAGTCCAAGAGATATTGAGCGTAAGGGAGCATCACAGCTAGTTTTTGAGACTAGAGGCCTCTCGGTCGTGATATGAAGCATAATTTTGCAAGGTAAACATGTTGACACAACCAACCCTTCGATTCTCTATTGGAGATGTCTAAGCGCTGGTGGTTACGAAATATCAAGATATTATCAGCATGCATGTGTATATCTCCATGGTTCAAACTATAGGCAGCGGGCAGCCTAACTTTTAAACAAATCAATAATTTACATTGGGTAGGATCGGAGGAAATGACCTTGTCCGCCCATACGAAGGTTCATCCATAAAATCTAATACTGCACATTCACGGCAGATCAAGTCGACATGACGCACAGGTCCAAGTTAAAGTCACAATACACAGCTATGGATAAAGAAGGCTTAACATATCAGCCTTAGCAGAGTCAAAATGTGGTCTCAGGAGTATCAGACGGTCCTCAAAAGTTAGCCAAGCTTTGTGCAGCGAGGATACGGTTGGACTTGATGTCAAGAATCACCCTCCTCCACGAGCTCACACATGTCCAGAATCACAGTGTACATACCAACCACGAGCCGAGAACAAAAGGAACCGAGAAAAAGAGCACAACCCCGGAAGTGTATAGTATAGCGAGGGTATTTCACAGACCTAGTAATAACCCTGGCGACATCGCCGCATGTTGTATTACGCGCTTCTTAGACTGTGAAATTACAGCTGATAATCGAGGCAAATGCCTCCTTCAGCTCTAGCCTTTAGGCTGCTTTAGTGCACATCGAAACGTTCTAACTGAAGTGATATTGAAGTTAAAGACAACCGACTCAGTCCGCTTGGCACTTCCAAGTATTCTGAAGGCGAAAATTGATTTTTATGAAAATCATGGGGGTGTCGCTACGGGAAGTGACACCGAATGATGGAAAGAAGTAGTGGGTGGTAGAACGTGGCAGAATCGGCGAAAAGTTTTGAGCACGAAGTGACCCTGGTACTATCAGAACTAAATGAATTCTTGTTATAGATGAAGACAAATTGGTGTATTCTATGGCGCAAAATTTGAGAGCAATCCATTCCAGACGAACTCGCGGGGATTTCCACCTGATTCGGTGTACTTCCCGAGGAACGTTTCATCATAGAACGTGTTATCTGCGAGTGAATATTTCATTTCTATCAGAAATCAGATTTTAAAGCGACACGTTGACATACCGCCACCAAACGCCTTGACACCTTTCCAAATTTCGAATACCCCAATGGCTTCTTCCAAAGTCAACTTTTCTGGAACATCGAACTTCTTCAGCCCCTGTGTATAGCCTATCATGGTTTTATTGCGTTTATCATATTCGGTGATAACACGCGTATCGAGTTTGTCCAATTCGAGGGCATCGCGGAGCTCAATGGGCAAGGGGTTGGTGGATTGAGCAGCCGAGATCGCACCGATGACTGCGCCACGGGCCTACATTGGTAGAATGAGTGGAATTCGGTGTGAAAAAATCAAGTTATGGACATACGAAAGATCGCTTGCCCGACGCGTACTCCATAATCAACCTAGGCATTGACAAATGGAAGGAGTGAATGGGGACAAAATGCTGGTCGCGATACGATGTCTTCCCGTACAGTGCTTGGAACTGGTCGACAGCAAGCAGGACGGGAACGCTAGGGATTAAATTCACGTAAATGCTGGAGTTCAGTGCGAGATTTAAAGGTAAGTCACTCACTCAGTTTGAGTATCTAAGGCTCGCATGACCGCATCAAGGATAGCTGGTGACGAAGCAACGCTTCCACTCTTCTTACGTTCTTGAATGGCAACTTCGATAGCTTGAACGAGGTTCGTTCCTGCAGGAATTGTCTGCTTCTCCAAAACAATCTCTTTTTGCAGGGTGATATTTTCAAAAATAGCCTTGTTTACAGTTGACATCCGTTGCAAGGTTTGGAAGGAGAATGTTGATTGGACATAGATCTGCGTCCGGATGTCATAGGCGTAATTCGTTGTAGAGTTTACGAGGTCGACACCTAGTAGCAGAGTTAGGCAAATGTACGACAGATCATCCACTCGCTTTACCTCGGGGAATGTATATAACAGCCCAACCATTCTGGATCGCATGTTCCACGGTTTGAAGGAGGAGGAAACTCTTTCCAGAGCCAGGCTTTCCAGCTGTACAGACATTCAGTTTCCGCATGGGGAGTTGAAATCCCAGCTGTACTCACTCAATACCCAACGGTCATTCGAGCTCGGGGAGATGCCAGCTTTATTGAGAGTTTCAAGAGCATCCTTCGTGACTTGCCGTATAACTGAATATGGCTTAGATAGAAGGCGGAACTGGACCAGAAATGAGATCATTAGAGGCGGATAGGAAGTGATATTTCAGCTGTACCTCAAGTAGCAGGTTTTTTGGGAGACCGAAAATTCTCAGTGGGTCAGTCTCGGTTGGATTCCATTCTACTGGCTGTCCTACAAGGTTATCTGATTTTGCGACCGTCTTTTATTGGAATTAAATCGCAGGACTTAGGCAGAGATGTCTTTAGATCTTACCTTGTGAAACTCAGGAAGTTTTGGAGCCTGGACAACTTGATAAACCTCGTCCTTTAGCTGGCCGGCACCGAGAGGGCGAAATTGCTGGAATGACAATTCTTCAGTCATGAAAACAAAGTATGGAGCTTGTACGCACTGGGAACGGTTTCCGCCGTTTGGTCTGAACGTCTTTTCCCTTTCGTTTCGTTATGTAGCCGGGTTCTGCATCACATATTAGCATAAGTCCAAGAAATAAAGTTTTCAAACAAACGTGACACTTGGGCGTCATCCGACTTCCACCGCACAGACTCGGTCATTGCTTGCCCTAATAAATTGCGCCGAACCGAAGGTCCCGCTCGAGAGACCACAGTAAGCAAAGACATTATGACTAATCTTCAATTTGAAGGTTGGAAAGGTGTGGATGGGATTTGGTGTCTTTTCCGTTTGTACAAGTGTCCAGGAATGTATCAGCACTGAGGAATCTGAAAGCAATGGGAGTTAAGTAAATTCTGTCTAACAATAATCTTAGCAAAAATGTATTACCTCTCTATTGCAGCGCACAGTGAGCTCAAGGGCTTCGTCGCCGTTGGAGAGATGGTAACTTCCACTGGTACGCGCTCATTGTCGCGTTTCCGTTGGCCGAAAATCACGTGGTGCTGGCTGCGGTCCGGCTTTACCCACAGCGCCGCGCCGCCGCCACTGCAAGTTCTTTCGTAACTTCTATCAGAAGACTCTCCGCCTCATGCTAAATCAACTAAATTTCATTCTACAGTAAAATTGGCAAGATGAAGTCTCTCACTCTATCTGTCCAGTTGGACGAATTGTGAGTCAGTCCGACTACATTCAACTTTTGTCTTCTCCAGTCAGGAGGTTATCACCGTGAATAGATTTACGCTCAAGCTGAGCCTCTGGTCTTGGGTGGCTTAAGCTGACACTCATCACTAATTACTACCAGAGGCTATTCAGCCTCAATGCTCAATGGATTCTTGGACTGCCTAAGGGGTTGTTTCCCAATTCTCGCTCAAACCGTTGTTATTTGGTGGCTTGAGCCTTGAGTGGTGAAGCATAGCTTTCGACTCATATTAGAGCTCCGAGTCTGCTCAGGCACGATGTCCTGCACGGGTATCTAGGGCGCCCATGTCCTCTGTATAAATGGCCCACCGTCTTGATGGTCGCAAACAGCAGGCAGTTGAAGAATTCCCTCTTTTTCTGATCATTTGGTTGTTCCTTGCAAGATACTCATTCGATATGCAACTGAGGCAGAACGAAATTCCTCAAGGGCTCACGAAGAAATCAACTCCTCATGACAATAATGAAGAGTCAAAAGAAAGCCAGGAGGACGATTCATCTACAAACGAGATTGCCGAAGATCTACTTGAAGGCGAAAATGAAGAGGACGATGGAGACGACGACTACGTCGACACTCGGCCTTCTCGAGGATTATCCGAGGATCAAGTCAGTGTTTGCCTGTCTGACGAACAAAAAGAGGTTATCCAAATTTGCAAAGCTAAGGTCAAGAGCATTGCGAAGGCCTGTCGAGCAGGCAATCGCAAGTTTAGGTGATCTTGCAATTTTCTCCAGGCCTGTCATGCACAGATTCTCACAAATATTCTTGGCAGAGACATTGAATTTGACATCCATACCGACAAACATCGAACCTACTATGGTCTGTGGCCCGTGGATCCCGCCGAGTCGAATGCTTTACCAGACGTTCGACGCGTCACTGATATATTCGACCAACCTAAGTTTTTTGCCGACGTCCCTGGCTCGAATGATGTCGTTCAAGGCGCTCTCGGCGATTGTTGGTTCTTGGCTGCAATTGCGGCTACGTCGACAGTTCCAGGACTGATCGAGAGATGCTGTGTCGCTGTAAGTGCCTTTTCAACCAACCTGTTCTCTTATTGAGTGTTACCATAGAGAGACGAAGTTATCGGAGTTTATGGATTTATCTTCCAACGTAATGGTCGTTGGGTCAGCGTTATTATCGATGAGTGAGTTTCACTGCTTATTACATCGAGTTACTCTGATAACTATTTCGACAGTCAGCTATTCTGGGATCTCCCAAAGTTCGAAGAACTTTCCATTGCAGAACAAGTACTCTACCATGATGATAAAGACTTGTACAACATTATTACCCGAAAAAGCGGCAAAGGGCTCCATCTAAGTGGGTCTGGCCAAACGGGGGAGACTTGGGTACCCCTTATCGAGAAAGCGTTTGCAAAACTTCATGGAGATTTCAAGTCGCTAGAGGGTGGTTGGATGGGCGAAGCTATCGAAGATTTGACTGGGTTAGAACTACCTCCTCTACGGTTATACTCCTACTGACCAATCTTTCAGAGGTGCGACAACAACTTTCCAAACCTCAGATATCCTCGATATCGATCGATTCTGGGAAGAAGAACTTTGTCTGGTTAACACTCGTCAACGCCTTTTCGCTGTCATGTTTCGGTTAGAGACCAACCAACCAGGTGCCACAGCCTCTGGGCTCGTTCCACTTCACGCTTACAGTGTTTTGCGTGTGCAGGAATGTCGTGGAAAGCGATTCCTTGTCGTACGAAATCCATGGGGCAAGTTCGAATGGAATGGACCGTGGAGTGATGGTTCGAAGGAGTGGACTGGAGAGTGGATCGGTGTATTGAAGGAGCTTGGCCACAATCTAGGGGATGATGGCACCTTCGTCATGGAGTGTATGTGCCTTTGGTTGTCACTCATTTGAACTGATTAGCTGAATTATGCTCGTTATCAAGATAAAGACTTCCTTTCACACTGGCAAACTATCCAATCGACCACCTTATTCGACTCGAGTTGGATTCTATCTTCACATTGGGTGCATATTCCGCCCCATCCGCAATTACACCCATGGACCTTCGGCGATGTTATTTGTTTGTATTTCTCCAGATTTCAATTTGCACTTTCTGACACATTCCTCTACCTAGTCAACTTTACATTACCGAAACCTTGCAAAGCTTACCTCGTCCTCTCCCAACTAGATACGCGCTACTTCGATCATGTTGAGGGAAGCGCAGTTTGGACTCTCGAGTTTGCAGTCTATAAACGAGGGGATCTTGAATGCAAGGGGGTATCCTATTCCGGCCAATTCTTTGATCGAAGCGTTACCTGTGCCCTGGACTTAGATGAGGGCGAATACCTTGTCTTCGTGTGTCTCTAATTTGCCTCATTCGATTATATGCTGATGTTTTGTTATTTTCAAGCCTCGAGTGGATAAATTTGAATATAAACCATCCGTAGGCTGATGCATTTTATAATTTTAATTGTCTTTCGTCTTATCGAAATCAGGGCTTCATCAAGCAACATATTAAATATTTTGACAAGAGAAAATTAGGCCGAGCTTTCAGCGAGAGGGCGACAGCGAGGGCCATTGCTTCCAGTGAGTCGGATACATGAATCAATTATTTATCTTATAAACCTACGCTCAGATTATGATGTCGAGTCGAAGCGCCATCTTCTACCACAGACACTTTACGAAGCTATTGATAATGACCTATCTGGCAGCGAAGATGACGGAAATGAAGAAGATGACGATGGAGCCAGCGACGACGGGAGTCTTTTGGAAGACAATATTTTGGAGTCCCGAACAACGACAACTACGATGACCACCCAGGTCATTGAAGAGACGGTTGCAAGCAACCCTTGTCGTCCCATTATCGAGCCTTCAACTCGAACAGACATCCAACCCACCTCTATTCCCTTGCCGGAAATAGTAAATGCAGTCCTTGGTGCGAAGGAGGCACCTTCCAAGGGCTTCATTGTCGTCTTGGATTCCGAGAAAGATATCGTTGGGAAGCCAGTAAGGTTTGGCCATTGGACGGACAAAGAAATTGAAACAGAGGAAAACGAGGACACTTCGAATGATGGAAGCGATGGAGCTACGGATGATAACTCGACAGTTGATGGTGAGGCCAAGGAGCCTTGTAAGGGTGATAAATCTGAAGGGCCCCTGTTGGAAGATATCACGGGCGGGGACGAAAACAAGAGCCCACTATGGCTTGGTCTCAAGGTATATATGCAGTTTGAAGACACATTGGGCAGAAATTCCGTGACGATTGGAAGCGTTGTACGTGAGGAGGATGAATAAACAACGTGTCAAGCCTCGAAGTCTTCTGGCTGAGGTCTCCTGGTATCGTTACGAATTTCCTAAGCATTTTCGCGTTGTCAAATACATCCCTCCATCGAATATTCGAATGTGGTTCGAGGACCTCTCAAAGTCTCAAAGTGTCCAGCATGTTGTCAACACTGGTGATTTGAAATATAAGATGGTCTTCTTTGTAGTTTAATTTAGTCCTGATTTAGTGAGGGAACAACGTCTTGCGGCTTGCCATGCCAGTGGCCAGGCGAAAACAGATTAGTTATTCCAAGGGTGATGTTGATCAGCTGGGCGCTATCGATCTTAGTAAAATCGCCACTTCAAGGCCCTCTTTTTTCTATACATGCTGCAGATAATTCCAATACCTAATTCAGTGTCCTTAACGAGCTACACTAACCTGAAACTTTATGTTGCCTGGACATTCATGATTCATCGGCGTCTCGGCTATCAACGTATCAACTCCCATCAACCGGCAGTTGGTCCTCGTTTCCACGTTTGTTCAGATACCCAACTAGCCAACGACCACACAAATTACTCGGCGCCTACTCGGAAGGATTTCTCTGAGCGCTTTAAAGGTTTTCTTCATATTTGGCCAGAAGCTTCGCTTGTTTGCATTTATGCAGGTCGGATCATAAACTTTGCCTCCTCTTGTTAAGAACCCTGTTCTACGCCCAAATTCATATGTTGACACACCGCGGGCCTCGAGAGCACCCATTGAGAATCTGCCATACAACAGGCATACTTTCTTGATCTTGTACCAATACGCAGAAAGTTGCAAGTTTGCCTAAACATCTTCCTCCGGTTGCCTTGCTCATTGTCTTTCGATATGACAAAGCACACAAAGCCTTGGCAGAAAGCCAAGGGACAAAATCCAGCCACTTCATCTGGTTCGAAGGGAAGAACATTATCACAGTTCAAAATTCCCGATCGTTATCAATCATCTGTCGCCTTCTCAGAACCTGAAGATGACGACGAAAGTTTCGGAGTTGAGGTAGAAGGCCAACCGTCGAGCGGTAGCATCTCTAATGAAGAGGAGCTCGGAGAAGCGGAAGGTGCATATGAGCAAATTGAAGAAGTGGAAGATGATGATGGAGACGACGCATATGAAGATATTGAAGACTCGGAGGAAGAGGAAGGTGAAGGCATGGAAGACGTTGTTGACGACGACGACGACGACGATTTCGAAACAGAAGACGAGGACCGGGAGGACAACAACGGGCCAACAGGCGCTGGTGAACATGGTTTTGTGACCGAAGACGAAGAAACTGAGCGTCAGACCACCAAACAAGCTGTCCTATCTGTCGCTCGTTTGTCATCGAAAAAGCAGCATAAGCATACCTCCAAGAAATCCGCTCCCCTCCAACGCAGGCATAGTAGGAAACAAGAGCATACATCTACAGACAGCGATGAAGATTTTGAAGAAGATGTTCGGCATGATCCAGCTATCTACAAGCTCATCGAGGGTGACGATAGCAGCGGAGAGTGGAGTACCGACGAAGATGAAGACGAGGATGAGGATTACGTGGACACTCGCCCTTCTCGTGCACCATTCGAGGATCAAGTCAGCGTCCGCCTAAGTGACGAACAAGAAGAAGCTATCAGGATTTGTCAAGCCAAAGTCAAGAAAATCGTAAAAGCCTGTCGAGCAGGCAACCGCAAGTTCAGGTAATTTATAGTTATTTCTATTGCTTTACAAGTTCTAATGAATAACTCTGCCAGAGATATCGAATTCGACCTTCTCAACGACAAACATCGAACATATTACGGTCTGCTGCCTATGGACTCAGACTCAGACTCGGATGATGAAGAGCCCGACGATGAGGACGACGATTCGAAGGACTCAACCAGCGATGTTTCAGATACCTCCGCCTCGAGTGAGGAAGACGAAGACGAAGATTCCTCGAATGGCGAAGAAGACGACCTAACAAGTGACGCAGAGTCGGACGGCTTGCCAGATGTCCGACGGGTCACAGAAATATTTGACAAACCTAAATTCTTCACTGACGTCCCTGGCTCGAACGATGTTATGCAAGGTACTCTTGGCGATTGCTGGTTTCTATCTGCTCTTGCCGCTACATCGACAGTTCCGGGGTTGATTGAAAAATGCTGTGTAGCTGTAAGTATTCTTTTAGTCAAACTTTTGGCCTTACAAATGATGACCTTTTTAGAGAGACGAAGAAGTGGGAGTGTATGGGTTTATCTTCCAGCGAGATGGTCGTTGGGTCAGTGTTGTCGTCGATGAGTAAGTTCTCCCTACTTGATGCACTTTTTGTTTCCTGAAGTTGAGTCCTACAGCCAACTGTTTTGGGGCCTCCCTAAATTCGAAGAATTGTCGAGGGCGGAACAAGAACTCTATCATGACGACAAAGACTTGTACAATACTCTCAATCGGAAAACTGGGAAAGGCCTTCATATGAGTCAGTCTGGTCAAACGGGGGAGACATGGGTGCCCCTTATCGAGAAAGCCTTTGCAAAACTCCATGGAGATTATAAGTCACTGGAAGGAGGGTGGACCGGTGAAGCTATTGAGGATTTGACAGGGTTAGAGTATCCTTTGTCCGCTTGAACCTCTTTTGACCGGTATTTCAGAGGTGTGACGACCACTATCAATACGGCAGACATCCTCGATATCGATCGTTTCTGGAAAGAAGATCTTTGTCTTGTGAACACCCGCCAACGCCTTTTCGCTGTCGGCTACTTTTTGGCACCAAACGAACCAGGCACCACGGCGTCTGGGCTTGTCCCGGGACACGCTTATAGTGTCTTGCGTGTGCAGGAATGTCGTGGAAAACGATTTCTGGTCCTTCGCAATCCTTGGGGTAAATTCGAATGGACCGGCCCATGGAGTGATGGTTCGAAGGAGTGGACAGGCGAGTGGATTGGTGTGTTGAAAGAGCTTGGCCACAGTCTTGGGGACGATGGCGCTTTCGTCATGGAGTGTATGCAAACTCGATCGTCACTCCTCTAAGTTGTTTTTTAAATTACTATGTTTGTCAAGACAAAGATTTCCTTTCACACTGGGAAACTATTCAGTCGACGACATTATTCGACTCGAGTTGGATTCTCTCCTCGCACTGGGTGCATGTTCCGTCCCGTCCTCCAATACACCAGTGGACCTTCGGCGATGTTATCTGTTTGTCTTTTCCTGCAACCCAAATTCACACTTTCTGACACAATTCATTCCCAGTCAACTTTATATTACCGAAGGCCTGCAAAACTTATATCGTCCTGTCTCAGCTTGATGCACGCTACTTCAGACTTGTTGAGGGAAACGCAACTTGGAATCTCGAGTTCGCCGTCTACAAACGTGGAGATTCAGAACCCATGGGCACATCCTATTCTGGCCAATTCTTTGATCGCAGTGGGACCTGTTCTCTAGACTTAGATGAGGGCGAATATCTTGTCTTTGTATGTCTCTACTTTGCCGCTTTCCATCACAAGCTAACGTTTTGTCTCCGTCTAGCCACGAGTAGACAGGTTTGATAACAAGCCTTCTGTAGGTTATTAATAACTTCTTCAAACCGTCTTTCCTGATATCGTATTTAGGGTTTCATGAAGGATTGTATTGAATACTTTGACAAGAGGAAACTCAGTCGCGCTTTCAGCGAGAGGACAATAGCAAGGGCCATGGCTTCCAGCAAGTCCCATCATTTCGTCAAGTTTCATACCAAACTCACAGACCTGTATTTAGATTATGATCTTGGATCGAAGCTGCATCATTTGCCACAAACTCTATACGAAGCCATTGACGACGATTTATCCGGAAGCGAGGATAGCGAGTGCGATGAAGAAGATGCGAATGCAGGTAGCGAAGATGACGACGACCGCCTTTTGGAGGAGGATGTTTTGGAGGTTCGGACAACCACCACAACCACAACCACTCAGGTTGTCGAAGAGACAGTAGCTACCAACCCTTCTACATCCGCTTTTGTGCCTTCTACTCGGATGGGAACCCAACCCACCTCTATTCCCTTGCCAGAAACCGTGACTGCAGCCCTTGATGTAGAAGATGCCCCTTCTAAGGGATATATCATTGTCCTGGATTCCGAGAAAGATCTGATTGGGCAACCAATAAGGTTTGGCCCTTGGACTGAGAGGGAAATCGAAGACGAAGAAAACGCGGACACCACGAGTGATGCAGGTGATGGAACTACGGAAGATAATACAACGGTTGACGGTGAAATCGAAGGACAGTGTAAAGGAGATCGATCTGAAGGGCTTCTTCTGGAGGACATCACGGGCGACGACGAAGACACGAAACCGCTCTGGCTGGGCCTGAAGGTTTACATGCAATTTGAAGATACATTGGACACAACTACCGTGATGGTTGGAAGCTTTGTGCCTGAGGATATGGTCTCTGATGAGGATGATTGAACAGGATGTCCAACTCTGAAAGGAAATTTTCTTTCCTTTCACCGGTACTGCTTCATCCTCAACAACTTTCACGTAGTCAAATGCCCTTTTTCGTCAAATGTGAAACTCCACTATTAGCTAAAGTAAGAAATGTATCCCTATGTCCAAGACTTATGATGAAGCGAAGATAACGGAATGCCTCCCTGCGATTTTGGAACGAACCTTGCACATACTGCGCGGACATAGAGGTGGGGACGGAATCTACCCATGATGTCTATCAGACCCTCGAGTGGATTAGCGCCGTGCACTTAGCCATGATGCACTAGCGCTTACTTCGGCAAAATTATAGTATGCCACAATGTTATCAATCCAATCTTTTCATTCTACGAAGATAAAGAGCGTCAACTGAAATGTTTCCCCGAACTGCATACCCATCCCAACTCCGAACCTAAATCGCCTCGTCCAAACGATACCCATGATGAGCACAAGCGAGTGAGTGTTTTTCCATGACTCTCAGGCGTTAGCGATAATAAAAATATTTCAGCAGTCCATACGCGGCTTCGACCCCAAAACTCTCAGCTTTAATCATCGGAATCAACCGTTACAAACACAAAAAGATCCCACATTTACATGGTGCCGTCAATGATGCGCAGGCGATGAAAAAGTACCTCATGAAGGAACTTGGCGTTCCTCAAGGGCGTATAATTTATCTCGAGAACCAGAAAGCAACTCGCGCGGGTATAATTGACGGGTTTGCCGAACTGAGGAACTTACCTGGACTCGTCCCCGGGAGCCCTATATTGATATACCTAGCAGGTCATGGTACGAGAGTACGAGTCGATGACGATATTCCAGAAGAAATGGAAACGGATGCCAGTGTACTCCATGATAACGACAAATGGGCCATGATTGATGTTGGCCTTATGGATCAAATGGAAGCGTTCGTTCCTTACGACTGCGATGGCCTTTGGAACGGGTCTATACATCCTATCTTGGACAAGACCATCAGTTGTTTAGTTGAATCAGTTTACAATGTCGTCGGAAATAATATCGTGAGTTGCCGTACTCGAGTACACTTTCAAGCTAACAAGGTTGCCTCTTCTTTCAGGTTATTATCTCGGACTGTTGTTATTCTGGTTCCATGACGCGAGGCCCTGACATAGAATCTCAGTACAATGTTAGACGGCTGGATACACCAGCTTCTTATCGATACCCGATGAGTATCGATTCAAAACTCATATCAAAGATTCTCCCAGATGGCTCAATAGAGGCGTCTCATTCAACACACGTACTTCTGGCGGCCTGTGGTGCGGGAGAACTCGCCGGAGAGGCTGAATTCGACGGCGAGTGGCATGGATACTTTACAAGAGCACTCTTAACGCTTTTCCAATCAATCCCGATTGGTCGCCTTACTCCTGACGATGTTCCCATCCGATTCGCCCAAGGAACAATTCCAAAGTATGTGGATTTGCTATGGAAAAGCTGTGTCTAATCAACTCTATAGACAAAGTCCTCAATGCGTTGGAGACAATTGCATGCGGCCCTTTTTTCGAGGGGGGGCTTCGGTTCTCATGTGGTATCGAGTGACTCGGGATGTAGAAGGAAATTTCCAAGTGAATGGTGGCTTACTTCATGGCATCTCCAACGAAGCTACTTTCAAGATTTTTAGAGAGAGAAGCTCGAGCGAGTATGTCGGGATCGCCAAAGTGAATACTTTGGTGGCTTTCCAGAGCACTATCGAGCCAATGGACAAGTGGATCTTGCCACCGAACTCTGGTACCATTCACCCTCTCGAACGTGGCTTCGCTCTTTTGCATAATGTCGGTGACTTTGTGCAGCCTCGAGTCTTTATCGAAGAAGAAACTAAGACCTGGCCGATCTCACGAGCCCTTGAAAATCTTTCCAGACTCAACCAAATGCATCCTGTTCGTGGCAAGTCAACAGAGTCCTGCTTCTCTCTCAAAGAAAAGTCCGATGGAACAATCACCATAGCCAACCTCGACCCCCGCCTTTCTTTTCCTGAATCCCCCGATATTCTTCCCATTCCCATTCCCTCCGATGCAGATAAACTACGCGATGTTCTGGCACATGCCGCCCAGTTCTTCTTTCACCTCGACAACGGAATTTCAGAGGCCCGTAAACTAGCCCAGATCCAGGTCGAAATCGTGGAAGTTGGTGATGTGGAGAAGACATCTACAGGCTTTGGACGTGTAACCCGCCGGCGAGACACGAGCGAAGATTTACTGAAAGAAGGACGCCTGTTTGTAACTGATAGACAAGAATCACGACAACCTCTTCACGGAATCAAAATCAAGAATAGCTCAGATCAGGACTGGTTCGTTTCCATTTTCTATTTCAACGGAGCGGATCACACAATCTGTGAGTGATTTGCTCGCTGTTTTGGGCTTGCACTTAGATAGGATTGGTTTTGACAGCTCGACTGTACGGCTGCAGCTGTGCTACCCAATACAAGGTAGATCCTTGCATCCCGCGAAAATCCGAGCAAAAGCTTGGGTTTCAAAGCGGTTCGCAAGATATGAAGGCCTTAAAATTCCAAGTTTCTGGCGGACGGCACAGGGAGTTCGGGGCGTATAAATTCATTTTCACATCCGTTCCAGTGAACTTTGCGAATATATCTTCGACAACTTCTCTTCCGGCTGTGGCCAGTCGAGGTTTTGAGGAGTATGAGCTCCCAGCGTTTGAAATTGACAAAGCAGAATGGGGGACACTTTGTATTCCTGTCGTTATTACACGGGGAAAGAAGGATCGTGTAGTATGTTCGAATCCTCGTTGATAGGTACTACAGGGGCCAGTTGACACCGCTCAGTACAGTACTTCCCATGCTTCTTACGTATCCGCCAATTCATATACTTTGTCTGATTGTCAAATAATCTTATCTCAAGGAGTCGAGCAAGTCAATCCTTTGGCATTTGGGATAGTGTTGCGGGAAATAGGCTGTTGAAATTCGCAGCTGCTATTTTGCAGCGCAAATTAGCAGGGTTACCTAAGGTAGGCTAATTTAGGGTGCGAATCAGCGCAAATTAGCTTCACCTTCCGAGGAAACTACAAGACCGCAGAAAATGATATTCTCACTAATTTTTGGTCAATGTAGAAACCACTGCCTCGTCGACCTCTCACTGTCAACTGGAGGGATATGAAGGCGACACTGTTTTCCAGCTCCCAAGAGGAAAGTACGTCAGGAAAGGAGCTTGAGAACGACAACGATGGAGATGGAGAGAACAGATCACAGGCTGAGACTCAGGATAAGCATGCACTTTCTTGGCTCGATGAAGGACTTCCTGATCTTAGAACCGTAAAACATCATCAAGTCGACCTCGAAGCCGAATTCGACATCAAATTGAAATGTTACCTCGACATCTTGGCCGACAGCCCTTCAAGTTCCACTACAGCTTCACCTTCTCAAGACATACATTTAAAAAATACTACTCGTTCTACACCCACCGTCAACAAGTCAAAGGACGCCTCTACTGTGGTACCTCAAGCTTCAGTATGGGAGACATAGCTCTGATAATAAGTTAGAAGGCATGTGGTACTTTTGGATGCTCTCATCGTAGAATTTCACAACCATAGTCTATTTTGCTCTGAATCGCAGCTGAAATACTGCAAATTTGCAGAAATCACTTGCTAATTAGCGCAAATTAGGTAGCTGCAAATTTGACCATGCGAAATAGACCAGAGAAATTGCGTTGCTAATTTGCCCAGCGAAGTAGGTGGCCGGACCTATTTCCCGCAACACTAATTTGGGATCTCTAAGCAGCAGCCGTCCGAGTTGTTGCTACTCCTGTCGCTCGTAGAAATGCCTCTTGAATTCAAGCGGACTTAAGACCTGGAGCTGGCGAGGATGGCACTGCGCCAAATGGTATATTTACGATGAGCCTTTTTTGCATGAAAGAAAAATTTACCAGCGAGCGTGCACTTAATAATGTCCCAATTGGTCGGGCTTTTAGAATGACCTAACAAGATTTATCTTGCTACAAGTTAAAGTCGGCAGACAACTGGACAAAGTTTGAGGAGCGAAGTATATCAGGGATTTGTTTGGGCCACGGTTCGTGGGAGAACACAGACTTTCTTTCGCACGATGCCGTACCACGCCGAAACTGGGTGATCAACTCAACCACATGCTTTCTGTAAACATATATTTCGATGCCCTTGCTACACTAGAGCCAACTCCTAGCTGTCCTTCGACTTTTATGCTATATTTATGCCCTCGACGTCCGACGACAAACGATGTTTCTGACTCTGCTGACTTAACCCTAGAAGCTTTGAACCTACCTTTGATTCTTGTTGAGCTTTTTGCAAGCGTTTACCTAGAATCTCGCATTGGTGTTCACTGTCGGCGTGCGTAGCCGATGACTCATTTTAGCCCTGCATGCTAATTCCTGGTCCTCGGTGTAGTCACCCGTGTATCGTTTCTCGAACCTTATCATAAGGGTGACGCCACTTAGGCAGTGACTTAGAAGCCGTGCCAGTGTTACTGTCCTAAGACTGCGACTACGAGGATGATTGCTTCCTGTAATAAACCATGTGAGCCTCATCCCCTACGACTTTGATCTGACGCAAAGCTCCGCCAGAGATAACGTAGGCTGAGTCACCCAGAATTGCCGACTACACTCTGCTTACACAATTCAAGTTTGGTCAATCGTAACGACACCTCATATTATTTGTTATAACAGTCAAGGTGTGCCGGGATTTTTATTTAGACTTAACCTTTGCAAAAGGACAGAGTTCAACAATGAGGTTGACACGAGCATTGAAAACTCTAATGCTCCCGAAGATAACGAGTTACCTGGCGGCGAAGACGAGGAGCTAGACAATTGAAAGATTCAGCAAAGTGTAATGTGTCATCGCGTTAAGAGGAGCCGATCTGATAGGATGGTGTGTTTAAATCTGCTGACGGTTCATTTAGATGCTTTAGCTATGCCGTACTTCGCAGATTCAATTGTACCCCTGCGACGCGCTTAAGGAAGGTGCACTGAATACTCTGGCAAACTCGAGGGAGAGTTCTAACAAGCGGGGAAGAGAGTGAATAATATAAGCATATCGGCCCAGTCCCACTTGTCTCCATGCTGGCACGCCGAAAGTGTTGAGTTGACTCTATTGCATCAAACCGGATTGGTTCTCTCTCTCACGTGCTTGAATCAAACAGGGCTTAGGGTATCATTGGGCGCTTACCTACATCAGCGCCTCCCCGTTTGGCATACCAAATATACTGTGCTTTAGCTAATTATCCGTCTCTTGTGACTCCTTCTCGCCATAGCGTGGTAAACGCATGGACGTAAGGGATTAGTACCTAAATAACGACCAATCGAGACTTCAGACAATTCACACAAGCTGCAGCTAATGGTAGCAGATTCTATCAGGTCCGTATGCTCCAATTACCCTTTCTTCGAACGAAGGATTTACCTATATGCGACAGTCGTCGTTTAACTGCAGACTCTCGGCTCTCAGCCTTAGTTATTGGAATTGACTCTTATCAACATCAAGCGATCGGCCCACTACGGGGTGCAGTTAACGATGCAAGGGAAATCACAGAATATCTCCAACAAGAACTCGGAATCCCCCCATCTCGCATTATCTATCTTGTGAACCAGCTTGCGACTCGAGAAGGCATCATCGACGCCTTCGTCAATAAGCTGCAAAAACTCCCTGGACTGGAGCGAGGGAGTCCCCTCCTTATCTACTTCGCCGGTCACGGCGCCAGAGTCATGATCGACAACAACACCAGGCAGGAGATGGAAGCGTTGATCCCCTACGACTGCGATAGTTTCTGGGGCGGGGCAACTCACCCCATTTTGGACAAGACCATCAGCAGCTTGGTCGAGTCAGTCTACGAGCGAATTGGGGACAACATTGTGAGTGTTACTTATGCAATTCTCTCGCACCGAGCGATTCGATGACATCTCTCTTTCCCAATCACTAGTTATTCATATCAGACTGTTGTCACTCTGGATCTATTACACGAGGGGGCAACGTTCGAAAACTAACTATTCCTGAAGCATATCGATATCCAACAAACTTTGATTCTAAACTCATTTCAACTATTCTTCCCAACGGCTCGACCGCCACGGCCGCTCGTACTCATGTGCTGCTTGCTGCATGCGGCGAGTTAGAGCCCGCGGAGGAGAAATTCGCTCAAGACGTGTGGCATGGAGAGTTCACGAGGGCGCTTCTCGCCTTGTTCAAATCCACCTCCATCTCCCGTTTGACCCCCGGAGACGTTCTGTTTCGCCTCACTCAAGACCTCATTCGGCAGTGAGTCGCCTGCAGGTTTGTACTGCTATTACAATTAATCTCTGTTCTAGACAAAATCCTCAGTGTCGTGGCGAAAATCGCATGCGATATTTCTTTGATGGCGCAGCCCCTGCGCTCACCTGGTACCGAGTGACCTATGACGACGACGATTCTTCCTATATAGTGAACGGTGGATCCCTTCATGGAATCTCTGGAGACGCAATCTTCAACGTCTTCATGGACCGAGGTGTTGATGATCAAGTACGAATTGGATACGGCAAAGTGACCTCCTTAGGTCCGTTCCGTAGTCACATCAATATCACTCCAAAGGGCGGGAGGCCCACGGTTACTCAATCCAAAACTTTCCAAAACGGGTTCGCACTTTTGCATAACGTCGGTTGCGTACAGCATCCTCAGGTCTTCATCGAAGAGCCAACGACAACCACAGGAACTTTATCACGAGCCTTAAATGGTCTCACCAATAACGAACATCAAATCTATCCCATTCGTGGCACACATCGAGACGACTGCCTCTTTTCTCTCAAAGAAGAGGCCGGAAAAATCATTTTGGCAAATCTTGATCCCCGCCTTTCTTTCCCTGACTCTCCGGATATTCTCCCTGTACAATTTCCAGCCGATCCCGACAAAATACGCAACATAATGGCTCATGTCGCCGAGTTCTTTTATCATCTCGACAATGGAAGTACAGAAGATCACCAGCCACCAGGGGTCGAGATTGAAATCGTTCAAATAGGCGAGCTGAATAGGAAGAGACAATTGGTTCGTCGAAGCAGAGGCGATAATCTCCTGAAGGATGGATGCCTATCTGTCATTGATACACGGACGCCGCCACAACCCACCTACGGAATCAACATCAAGAATCGCTCAGAGTTTGACTGGTTTGTCTCTATCTTTTACTTTGATGGTGCGAATCACACTATCGGTAAGGCCAATCCATTTCATTATCTCGCGTGCGCTGATTCAATTTCCGCAGACAGACTGTATGGCTCTGGGAGCGCCGGCAAATTCAAGGCTGATCCTTGCATCCCAAAAGCCTCAGAACGGGAATTTGGATTTGGAAATGGCGAGAAAAATATGAGGCCTATTGCGCTCAAAGTATCTGAAGAAGCACGCCAAACAGAGTTTGGAACCCTGAAATTCATTTTCACATCAGCACCGGTCAATTTTTCAAGTATTATCTCGACTTCATCCCTCCAGGCCGTGTCTAAGCGAGGTCTCGACGAATACGACATACCGGATTGTGAAAGTTCGGATGGGGAATGGGGTACGCTCTGTATACCTGTTGTTATAACCAAGCGGAAGGACGAAAGTATATAGTACAATGTTTAGGTTTGGTTTTCTTAGCTTGTCATAAGTGCAGAGCGACGATGTGTAGTTACTGTCCTAAGTTATAAGATGATCATCTCTTTCGAAAAATATCGGCTTGCAATGTACGGACGTTGTATAAGGTGACCGTCGGCGAGCCATGATATGTGACATAGTATTGCGATTCTCGATACATTCGCAGTAGGATGCAGTAAATAATGACTACGATAGCGGTTGAGCTCTTTGGACGATGATAGGAATCAAAATGCTACCAAAAGCGTCAGGGAGTGAGGAACGTATAGTTTGTTTACGAAGGACCTCTGAAGTGCGCCTGACACCTCGAGTGGTACTACTAGACGGTGGCTCAAAGGGACTACTAATAGCGGTGTTCCCTAGATCTACAGGCCTCGTTGAGAATACAAACTTGAAGAATCCGAGGTCGTTGTCTTGCCCTTCTGGGACGAAGAAAGAAAGTGCATTAGATCCTCCAGCTCCATACCCGAACGTCAGCGGAGATCCTGCTGGTAATTGAGGGTCAAGCGAAAACTGCATGGGAGGCGGCATTCCATAATAATGAGCTGATAGGCGGACGATTAGAGGGTAGCTGAAAAGCAACGAAAGGAGACATACCGATACTAATTTGGCTGCAATCAAAATAGAATGCGTGCACATATAAGGCCCTGTTAGTGTTGTTCGTAATACGTGCACCGTGAAGAACCCGCTTTCCCTTGACGAAATCCAAAAAAAGTTTGCCATCTTCAAGTAAATCGTTACCTGCGACAACCGTTCGCTTCGATTTGCCCCGGAGTTCTTGAAATTCGATCTTGACTTTTTCTTGAATGACAGGATTAAGGAATGATGAATGTAGTTGGTAAAAGAAGTGAGCGGCTGCCTGAAGGAGACGGGTGATGTTTTCTGGATCAGCGGGTATCTTCTTGGCAGGACTGGTAAAACCATGTTTGGTGACGAGGTTATCAATTACATGTAGGGTGAGCATGGTAGCACCGTCTTCAACACTGGAAGTCAATTCCAAGCTGGCTTTGGAACGGTCATCAACCAATACGAAGTTGATGCCAGCGTTTTCAGATCGTAAAGAGCGCAGGGCATCTCGAACGACTTCGAGTTCATCTCCTGGAGCTAAATATAGCGCTGGCTCTTGCGTAGACCCTGGTCGAGTTTGTATTGCAGCCAACGGTCGTCCAGAAGAAAAAGACGTCGGTAGGGGCTTGGACATTTCGAGTACACTCTCGAATGGCTCGACAGACTTCACTACCGCATTACCTATCGGGGAAAGTCTTCCAATGGCGGCCTTATTGGAGTAAATCTCAACAAGGGCGCCAGCGGAGATGCTGTCAATTGCCCCCGCCAGAAGCACAGGCGCGCCTTCTCGAAGCTCGACGCGATAGCTATGCTTGGGACTGGTAATTTTGTTTCCGAATACTAAGCGATCTCGGTTGACACCTTCGCATTGTGGGTTTTGGCTGTCATTTGTGTCAGCAACGGCTTGTCAAGGTCTGGAAAACATACTGCGAAACTTGAATTTGGTCGATGATGTCGGCGTAGGTAAGTTGACTGAGATCGACGGAGTCGAGCAGTTGGAGCAGTGCGGTGGTGAATTGCCCTCGACCTTCATACTCTCTTGCTTGTTCTGAGGAGCTACAAGCAGCGAGCAATGTGTGGGTAGTGAGTTCACCTGGTGTATCCACTTGAGTGATTCCTCGTGTTTGGGAGCGCGGTAAGTCGGCATCTAGACCTTGTGGCAGCCGGTAGCTGTCTTCTAACACAACAGAACGGGTGAGATACGGATCAGCCGCTTGGCGCGTGCCAGAGCCGGAATAACAACAGTCAAGAATAACAGTCTATTTGCGCCTATAACGTCAGCAGGAACAAAGCCGCGGACGGAAAACTTACGATGTTATCTCCCTTTTCACCGTGGATCGCAGCGATGAGGTCGCCAAGAGTGTAATCTGGAATGGGGTGGATAGTTTGTCCATCGAAGTCTTGGGGGAGGACGGACTGGATTCTCTGCCCCAATGCACTGTTTTCTGCTTGGATGGGGACGATGGTGCCATGACCTGCAAAAAAGATGAGTATAGCATCTCCTTGGTGTATCTTCGGGTTGTTGGCGAGAGCTTTGAAAGCGTCAAGGATAGCGGTGCGGGTTGCTTGTCCGTCTAGTAAGGCTACGATTTGATCGCTGGGAACTCCAAGGTCATCCTCGAGGTACCGCTGGACTGCCAGCGCATCGGCGGTGGCGCCTTCAAGCTGCGTAAGACCATTGTAATTGTTGATTCCAATAACTAGGACAAAGAGTGGAGTTGCAAGCCTAAAACCACGAAGAGAAAAATCAGAGCTCTCGGCCGCGACAACAAAGCTACCACTTACGGCTTCAAGTTCGCATTTATTGGAGGTTGCTCATCGACTCTTAATGTCAGAATTTAGTCATCGAATATGCAAATTGAAATAGCTGTGACCCACTCTGTTCCAGGATGATTTCCGCTCCCAGTGAGACCAGCTTTCTGCCTGGGAAAAACGAGTCTCCTGCAGCCCAAGAACAAGGCGCGAATGCCAGCGGAGAGGTACGAGAAACCGACAACCATCCTATTGCCCTTCCTGGAGGTTTTGCGACAAGAAAGCTTTTAATGGACACCCTGACGCTTATCTGGATCTCACGACCTTTTAGTATGCCTTACTATCGTTGAAACGACAAACAATTTTATGTGCTTTGCGTTCGAGGTAATCATAACATATGTGAGATACTGCAATGTCCACTTATATCCGCCCGAGGAGCATTGGCAAAGATCTCTCACTATTAATCAAGGTTTTAATGACTACTACCAGTTGGCACTACATATTTAGACGCGGGCTTTCCAAGAGCGCTTATTTACTTCAATAAAGGGAGATCCAAGCACATCCTCGTGTCAGCCTTGAGCATATCCTCAAGGCTAACTCATGGTATCCAAATAATATTATACCGGCTGCTCACAGCACAGAATACATGCAAGAGATGAATCGAGACCAAAGCCAAATTTACATCGCCATACTGCCATATTCGAAAGAAATCCAAAGATTCGGTGTGCAGGTGGCGCCATTTCGTTGGGAACGCCCTTGTATTATTATAAGAACTTAATGTAGCGCATCCTTATCTCCTCCGTCTAGCACAGCTCATGAAACACGTAAAGACTTAAAGCATGGCGTTGGTTGGATGGGGCAGCACAAAAGATGAGTCAATAAAGTTGATACAGAATTTCGGCAACTTAAAAGAAAAGGTCGATTTGTCAAGGGGCTGAAGAGGTTTCCGATTACTGAAAGAGAACATCTCTCTACGAGCAAGATCGGTCATTACAGCGCAGAACGAATAAAAATAAAATAATACGAACCTGCGGAGAATGGTCGATGTTGAGCTATAGCCAATATTCATGAGGAGAGCAGCTCTTACATTTCCAAGGCCAATGATAGTCATTTTAATTACTCATCGAGATATCATCCCGGTCTTCAAAGCCACACGAGCACTGGGAGGACCCATCGCTAATACCCCTTTAGCCATTCCGAGGCTGATTCCACCCTACAATTTATAAAAATGGGATTCAAACTTACGTGTACACATTTTTACCGCAGAATTTTATGCCTTGGGCCATTAGATAGTTTAGCACTTTGGTCGGCCTGAGAGGATGACTCTGAAGAGATAAACTGCCAGAGATAAGGACTTCCTCGAAGCTGAGCTGGAGAACTGAGATGGTTGAGGATGTGGTAACACGAACGACAATGAAGAAAGGTATCGGTGATCCGTTCTCGCATTTCTTGATTCCTGCCTCGTTGGTCTTCTCAACTGCAGCCGTCTTTGAAGCCTCATTTTTCTGCCCACGATTGTGTAGACTTGGGTACCATGGGTGGAATGAATATATTGGTCGTTTTGGTAAGTAATTCGCGGCCATACCAAATAGGCCTAAGGTCCGACAACACGTTTCAGCTCGACAAGTCGTAGAATTGGGCTTACCGAGGTGAATTTCAACAACGTCGTCTTTCAAGATATTTGAAGAGCCAAATTGATTGTTTTTGAAATCCCAGGGAGCGATTCGGTCGCCCAAAATTTCAACGCCATTCTGCACTTACTCGTTCACCATCCCGATTTTCGATTGTGCGGCCGCGTTCGGGTAACCACCGAGCATCGATAGTCGGCCCAGATCACAACAAAGATAGTTGAGTTTAGACAGTAAGTATGTCGGTCATCTATTTAATTAATTGCCAATGCTTATGAGGTGGTCTGCTGGCAGGTCATCCTTTTTCTTGCCCCTGCATGTGATGCGGTGTATCTCGCCTCGTACAAGGTCACGATGCAGGGCATATATACTGTTTGGCGGCTTTGGGGTGGATTGAAAATTAATGTACGCTTTCTTCTATGTTTCTGACGTCGATAATTACTGTGAGGCGTGAAGGATAGGCCTTGTAGACCAACTTTTTCACAAGCAATACAGCGAGGCCTGTTCGTGTGTGCCCTCTTGCTGGAGAAGTTTCCACAGGACTACAATCCCTATGCAAGTATGTCGCATCCCTGAAAACTTCAATAGTCAAGGTACTAAAAATCGTAGACAGATATTTACCAGACGCGTCGGCCGAGTTAAAGTTTTGACTGTTGGACGAATTTTCAATTTGTTCGTTTTTAAATCGCGGTCAATGCCTCGTCTATATATTCGAAATGTCAGATCGCCATGCCTTGTTCTTCAAACTATCTGATTGCGAAGACGAAGACGATGGAAATAACAATCTTGATACATCAACCCCTTCATAGGAAGTGGTGTCAAAGCAGAAGAGAAAAATCCGCAAGATGTTCATAAGCAGCTGAAATACACGGGTCATGCTTCGGCCGGTATTTGAAGTACATCCCCAATTTGGAGGAGAGGCAAGGTGGCAAGAGCTATTCAAATAATAGACGGGTGAATTTCATCGCATACTTTTCAACAAGAGTGGGATGAAGTTAGCGGATGAACCCGTCGTTCGAATGCAGCGACCTTTGACGCTGACGAAACCCGCCATTCTTACCATTTTGAAACTTGCAGAGGCGTTTAGTTATATTTGGGAATCGAGATTTTTTGCGCCGTCGGAAGTTTCCCAAATCCAATTAAGCTCCATAGTAATGCCCGTCATCTTCCTCCGGTCTGCGACCTTGTTGAAATTGATACACTTCATTCTCGCTGAAAGTCCATCAGGAATGAACGCTAGATTAAACCTGTGATCTGGAGTTCACTTGCGGTATTTGAAAGAAGTAATTGATCAATGATCCGCAGACTTTGACTCGTGACCAGTGGTCCTAGATCATTTTTTTCTGACTACGGGCCTAGGTTGTAGGGTTGCGGCACTCATGACATATGCATGACTGTTCAACTGCGTAACGGCACCAGAGGTTGAACTCCCAGCTATCTCATCCCCCAAGATACAACTTTACGGTCCAAAATACCCATGTCAGAAAATCTCTCTAACAAGCGTGGGCCTTCCAAGATTCAAGCTTCGTCAACACATCTTCTTGGCAATACCAACATCGAATAAGAGGACATGAAGAGGAGATAATTGACGAAGGCGATGGATCTACGGAAGATACATTATGCTTGGCCGTGATAGCATGGTCGTCGAGTCATCGAGAGGCTGACGACGAAGCTGAGGGGCTGTGGGAAGGATCGATCTGAATCTCCTCCACAACACGACCGAAGCACGAAATTCAGCTTGACCTCAAGGTCACCACGCGGTTTCAAAATACTGACAAAGTTTATGTGACCCTTGAAAGTGTGTAGAGTTGGAGTATGTCATAGTCTATCCTTTCTGCCAACGCCCTTTTTTGTCCACGGTGGTGTGCTGTGGTGATCAGTCTGTATGCGAAAAACAGCCCGCATGCAATGATAACCCGTGTCACGATAACGAATCCCGAGGAGCACGGGCCATCTGGTTCACCAACCTAAGTTTCTGTGGCGTCCCATGATAACAGGCGCCCGGTACAGATCCTTACGAGCGCTTGGGCAACTTAAAACTTCTTCCACCCATCCCTGAAGCTGTGTACCTCATTCTTCACCGAAGCTGCGGAAGATACAATCCTCAGTTGACGACATACAGTTAAAATACTACTTCGTAGGCGACATGAACCAAACAACCCCTCTCTTCACTTCTTACCTCTATCGCTGCGAACGTTAGCCAATCAATGGCAAACCCAAGTAAAACGTTGGTGATACATCTGATACTTGCTCAAATCATACCCACCTGACCTTTAATTTCTCATTCTTAGTAGTGATGCGCTCCCGGGGACGACGCCAATGTTTGCCTTGATCATTGGAATCGACCTATACGGAGACCAACGCATTGACAACTTACAAGGAGCAGTGAATGATGCACGCGCTATGAAAGAATACCTTGAGCAAGATCTCGGCGTTCCCCCTGATCGCATCATTTACCTCAAAAATGAGCTTGCCACCCGTGAAGCCATCTTCAAAGCGTTCAAAGAGTTCAGAAATCTCCCAGCACTTGTCTCAGGAAGTCCTGTCCTCATCTACTTCGCCGGCCATGGCGTAAGGGTGATTGATAATGACGTCAAGGAGGCCATGGAGGCCATTATTCCTTACGATTGCGATGGTTTTTGGAGCGGCAATATCCACCCTATCTTGGATAAAACAATCAGCAGTTTGGTAGAGTCGATTTACAATAAAGTTGGAAACAACATTGTGAGTTTTGGCCCTTGTCTTTTCTATCATGTATTGACGACTTGGCTTGGCTATCGAGACTTTTATATCTGACTGTTGTCATTCGGGTTCTATGACTCGAGGCGGTGAGCCAAATATTAGAGGAGTACACGTCCCCTTATCGTATCTCTACCCAACCAACCTCGACATCGAGCACATTTATGAAGCTCTTCCTTATGGCTCAGATGCGCCCTCAGAACAAACTCATGTACTGCTGGCAGCGTGTGGCGCAAAAGAGCTCGCTAGAGAGGCTTTCTCAGCCAATAAGTGGCATGGAGAGTTCACGAGGGCGCTTCTACATCTTCTCAAGTCAACTTCAATTTACCGCCTCACTCCTGACGATATTTTATTCCGACTCGCTAATGGCGCCGTCAGCCAGTAAGTTTTTTCTGTGGTTGATCGAAAACGAGAATAATTCAATTATTAGCCAAAGTCCTCAATGTCGCGGGCAAAATAGCTCGCGATACTTCTTCACGGGTGGAGCCCCACTCAGATGGTATCGAGTGGCTTACAATGCCTCCGAACACATCTACGAGTTGAACGGAGGCCTATCTCACGGAATTTCTGAAGGCGCTGTTTTCAGGATTTTTAGTGACAGAAACGCAAATCAATTCATCGGGCTCGCGACAGCCACCAGAATAAAGCCATTCCAGAGCTCTCTTAAACCGGACCATCCAGTTACTCAAGAAGGTTTTGCACTTCTGTATCGTGTCGGTGACTTTGTGCGCCCCACAGTCTTCATTGATGAACAGCTGCAAGGCTCGCACCCGATATCAAGAGCTCTCGATGTCGTATCCAGGCAGGAGGAGTGCCTTTATCCCACTCGCGCCAAACACCGACAATCATGCCTCTTGCTTCGTGAAGAAGTCGATGGAACAGTCACCTTGGCGAATCTCGACAATCTACTTTCTTTTCCTCACTCTCCTCACTATCTTTCCACCTATATCCCTGCATATGACCACAAAATACGTAACATTTTGGCTCATGTCGCGCAGTTCTTTTACCACCTCAGAAACGTAAGCCCTGAAGCTGACCAAGCGTTTGGCATCGGGCTCGAATTTCTCAAAGTTGCCGAGGTGATAAGGGCGCCAAAGTCCAGACTTCGTTATCTGCCACCTGGGGAAAATCTCCTCCAAGCCGGTACTGTGTCGGTGATCGCGTCAAAGACAGCCCAGTATGGATTTAGACTTAAGAACAACTCAGATCGCGACTGGTTCGTCACTGTTTTGTATTTCGACGGAGCGCAACACACAATTGGTAAGTACACCTACCTATGCAAATCAAGCTACAGTTGAACTTTCATTAGACAAACTCTATGGTTCTCAAAGTGGAGGGGTTTACCAAGCGGATTGTCCTCTCCCTAGAACGGGAGAACTGAAGCTTGGGTATGGAGCTGGCAGCAAAGAGATGCGACCTTTGACGCTTGACGTATCTGACGAAGATCAACACAGAGAGTTTGGAGTGTTTAAGTTTATTTTCACCTCGAAGGCGGTGGACTTTGCCAATATCTGCTCCACTTCATCCCTTCAGGCCACGGCCAGCCGAGGTTGCAACCAGAAAGTACTTCCAGATTTTGAAACTACGGACGAGGAGGAATGGCGTACTCTCAATATACCTGTCATTATTACGAGGGCTAAAGAAGGGGATTCATAGTATTTTAGGTCTACTTCGTTAGGTTACCCGGATTCATGTTTTCATTTCAACTAGGTTACGATTTTATGAATATTCCTTTGTCCGTTGCAGCAACACACACGCAGAGTCACACGTTTCTTGTGTCTTGGATGAGCTCAGATCTCACCGGGCAGACAAGTAGCGGCACCTCGATACTTTCTGCAAATTGTTTCTTTGCCCGAAATTCATAAGGCTCGGACAATGTTACACTTGAAATTTACCAGTGAAAACGGAGGGCGCAATTTGACACCAAGAAGTGAGATTCGTCGCGAGTCACTTTTATTCGCTATGATAATGTAACGATTTATTGGTTTTGGACAAATCAAAGGTCAGGATATATGAACAGTCCTACGGCGAAGAAGGTGGTGATCTGAGGACAATAGGGATGAGTAGACTACCAAAAGCGTCAAGCTGTTCAGAAGGCGTAGTTCGATTAAGAAAGCTCTCTGAAGGGCGCCTGACACCTCTCGTGGAGACTTCGCTGGTCGTCGGGTCGAATGGACTTTTGACAGGAATGCTCCCCAAGCTCACAGGTTTTGTAGAGAAAATAAACTTGAAGAATCCAAGGTCGGTATCTTGCCCATCTGGCACGAAAAAAGAAAGGGCATTGGCACCTCCAGCTCCATACCCGAGGGTCAATGGAGAGCCCGCCAGTAACTGAGGGTCTAATGTAAGTTGTGTAGGAGGCTGTATCCCGTAATAATGAGCTGTTGAGGAACGTCAGAAGTTGAGATTCGGAAGAAAGAATAAGGTACCCACCAATGCTCACTTCACTACAGTCAAAATAGAAGGCGTGCAGGTACAAAGATCTGCTGGTGTTATTCATGAGACGTACGCCATGGAGAACTCTTTTCCCTTTGACGACATCTAAAGTAAGATTTCCATCTACGAGTAAGTCTTCACCAGCAACAACCGTTCGTTTTGATTTGCCGGTGAGTTGTCGAAATTCGACATTGACTTTCTCCTGAATGACCGGATTTGAAAAGGATGAATGTAGTTGGTAAAAGAAATGAGCGGCCACTTTGAGAAGAAGGATAGCGTTCTTCGTATTTGATGGTAGGCTTTTGGCGGAGCTGTGAAAGCCATATCTGGTGATAAGGTCATCGAGTACGTCCAGTTTGAACTTCGTCATGCCGTCTTCGATAACGATAGATATTTCCAAGAAAGCTTTCGACCGATCGGGTACCAGAGAGAAGTTGACGTGAGCGTTCTCGGATCGTAAGGCGACCAACGCATCGCGAACGATGTCGAGTCTTCCATCAGGAGATAGGTAGAGCCCTGGCTCTTGTGAAACGCCCGGTTTGGTTTGCACCGCAAAAAACAGCCGTTTGGTGGGATTTCGTGTGGAGGACAAAGGTTTGGACATCTCGAGTAGGCTCTCAAACGCATTTACAGACTTCACCACCGCGTTACACAGCGGGGGACGCCTACCAATGGCCGCCTTATTGTAGTAAATGTCGACGTGGGCGCCAACCGATATACTGTCGATTAGCCCAGCTGAGAGCACAGGCATACCGTCCCGGATCTCCATGCGGTAGCTGGGTTTTGTACTGGTAATTTTGTTCCCAAAGAACAACCGATCTTGGTTGACACCTTCGCATTGGGGATTCTGACTTTTAGCTTATTAGGATACTAGGCCCTCAAGTGAGTCGCAGGAAACATACCCTGAAATTTTGACTTGGTCGATCACATCTGCGTAAGTAAGCTGGCTGAGGTCAACGGACTCTAGTAGCCGAAGGAGGGCAGTGGTAAATTGTCCTCGGCCGTTGAATTCCCGCGCTTGTTCATGGGCACTGCACGCTGCCAGTAGTGTGTGTGTGCTGAGTTGGCCCGGCACATCCACTTGAGAGATTCCTCGAGTGTGAACTCGCACAAAGTCGGCGTCAAGACCGTGTGGTATCCCGTAGCCTTCCGGCATCGTTACACAGCGGTTGATATACGGATCTGCGGCTTTTCGCGTTCCAGAACCGGAATAACAGCAATCCAAGATAACAGTCTGATTTAATAATCAGTATGAAACCAAACGACATAAACATGGCTTACAATGTTGTCTCCCTTCTCTCGATGCACCGCAGCAATAAGCTCTCCCAAAGTGAAGTCTGGGATTGGGTGTACGACTTGCCCATCAAAGTCTTGTGGGAGTACGGACTGGATTCTCTCTTCCGTGACACTTCCTTCTGCTTGAAACGGAACTATGGTACCATGGCCGGCGAAAAAAACGAGGATGGCGTCGCCTTGCTGTATCTTTGGGTTGTTGGCGAGGTTTTCGAAGGCTTTGATAATGGCAATGCGGGTTGCTTGGCTATCCAGCAACACTTCGATTTGATCGGTTGGAACCCCGAGGTCATCTTCCAGGTATCTTTGGATGGCCTGTGCGTCCGCGGAGGCGCCCTCGAGCTGAGAAATGCCGGAGTAGTTGTTGATACCAATGAGCAAGGCATACAGTGGAGTTTCAGGGCTGAATTCGAAGAAATGGTTAGCCCAGGTTGGCAATTTTTTTTAAAAAAATGGATCACTGACTGTTTTGAGTTCACAAAAGATACAGCTTGTCTATCCATCCGAGTCAGAAATACAAGTGAATGTTTAAGCCAAAGCAACTCACTGCGCATTGTCAACATATTCAGAACCAACGGTAGGTGTCTCCACCTTCTGCCAGGGGAGAAAGAGCTTGCAACTCTGCAAGAGCGTATGGACACCGCCGTAGATATACGATAAACTGGTGAACATCTTGAAAGTGGGGTCCCAGAGTCTTCTGGACCAGTTAGTCTCTGAAGAGTCGCATCTTATAAGAGGCTGGTTGATTTCGGCGCTAATTTTGAAGTGTACACACATCAAACAGGGTCATTATCGACATTCTAGAAGGTGTTCAGCGCTTCAGCCCTATTATCGTGCGTTCGACAGTTAGGCGCAAGAAATCACACCATGTGGGAATGGCTATGCCTGAATTCAAGCCCACGTGGAGATGACGGCCCGTGGTGGCGTCCTATTTAGCGCTCAGATCAAAGCCATTGCCTCAAGTCAAAATGGATTTCGAGGTTGCACATCGAGAACATATCCAAAACTTTCATGATGTGATGAGTTGCGTCCTGTATTATTGTACAGCACACAAGAAACAAGTCAGATGTGAGGCCAAGTACGCATTGGGAAATCATATGAACATGTTCGAGTACGTCCAAACTGAACAGATATGATATGGGATACTTTGGGGTAGCGCCTCTGGCAATTTCGTGCAAGATCTTCCCATTGGAGACTGTAGATGGCTTTCAAGAGTCACCCATGTTGAAATCCGGGAATGAGACAGCACATTCGCCTCTGTCTGGCACATTTCATGAAACAGGGGATATACATCGAAATATGGGGGAAAATTAGGTGTCTGGCTATACAAAAGGACTTGAGTTGATGGTAATGTCATTCGTATATTGGGCATTTCAGAAAGTCGATCCTTCTGGTGGTTGGGGCAGTTTCCGGTTATTAAAAGATGCCATCTCCCTAAAAGCAGGGTTCGCCATGAAATGGCAGAAGGAACTGAATCAAAGTTTGACGAACCTGCGAATCTCGACTAAAAGGGTTTCGATGCTCGAGTTCCTGGTCCAGTTTGTCAACACAGGCAGCTTGGTATAATCGACTTTGCCATTGGTTTGATTAACAAAAGGAAGGTTGACTCGCGACAAGAACTGGACATCCGGGCGCGCTTCTGGGTAGTTGTTTCCACAAGTGATCTTCAAGCTGTAGATGCGATTCTCATGGACAGTCTGATCAACAGACGATCATGAGCGATGTTGAGCTGTAGCCGACATTCATGAATACAGCAGCTCTTACATGTCCAGGGCCAATGATAGTACCATTCCAATTACTCATCAAGATATCATCTCCGTCTTCGAGGCCGTACGAGCATGACCCATCGCCGATGCCCTTTTCTCCTTTCTCAAGCTCCTCTAGAAGTCTAAAATTTCTAGGAACTATGTTCATAGTTAGCTATGTATGCATTTTAAGTGCAGAATTTATACCTTTGGCCATTTAGATGGTTCAGAGCTTTGGTCAACCTGTGAGGGATGATGGACAACGCTTCAAGGAACGCTGACATGAGCGTGTCATTATGTGACATCTGTCACACCCTCTGCCCTTACCGCATCGCCATCCGACGTCGAAGGGGAACAGTGGCGTCCGCAGTGCATTGGTCAATTTCTTCCTTTTGTTCTTGCACTACCACCTAGTTAAGGGTATTCCGTCCTGAAGGACCATATTCGAGATGTTTGGCGGATCTACTTCGACAGAATACGATGATATCGTTGGTGGGTGTTGAGGTATTTTCAGCTTCGAATATCTAGCTAATGTCAAAGAATGTGCACGCAGCAAAGACGACGGATGAAAATCTGACGAGTGAAAACTGGGAGATGATATTAAACTTGTGTGATAAAGTGGGCGAAGAGGGAGAGGCTGGGTACGTCCAGATCAAGCTGTCCAACTGGAGGTACTGATATAGCCGCGTAAAACAGAGCTCATGCAGTGGTTGTCGCGCTTCTCAAGCGCCTGGCGCATAGAAATCCCAATGTCCAGCTATATGCACTATCATTGAGTGATTCTCTCACCAAGAACCTGGGCATCGAGGTTCATCGTCAAATCGCATCAAGAGCCTTCACTCAAGGTCTAGAAAAGCTGATAACTGATCGAGTAAGTGGCATGGATTCGGTTGACTCTTTGAAACTTTTTTAAGCTGTTCTGTCGTTAGAACACCCATGAAAAGGTGCGACGAAGAGCACTTGGATTAGTCGCAGAGTGGACGGCAGACTTCGAGCATGACGAATCGTTGGGGATTATGGAGGATTGCTACAACAATCTTAAATCCAAAAGTCAGTCGTACTCTCCGTTTTATTACCCTTCTTTGCTTAAGCTCATGCACTTTCCCCTTTCGATTCATTTCTCAGATTATAAATTCGATCAAGCTGAAGAAGCCCCTGCCCCGACCGTCGATGTTGAAGCTCTTCAGAAAGAAGAGGAGGAGCTGTTACGCGTTCTGGAGATGTCGAAGAATGACCTTGGTCGTCCTCGCTGGGAGCAATACAGTGTTGCAACCCCTGGTGGAGCAGGACCGTCCAGCTCAAGCACGAGCGCGCCCGGACCGTCAGGTGCGAGCTCGAGTACCGCTGTTGGCCCATCGAGTGGTTACGGCGCACCAAAATATCAAGGTGGATATGTTCCTGCGCGAACTCCTACACCTGAGCGTATGGCGGCACAACAAAGGCAACAGCAGCAAGACTACGAGCAGCAGGTCCAAGCACAACAGCGGGCTCAGCATCAAAGAGAACAGGACGAAGCTGCTAGGCAAAGAGCGGCAGCGGCAGCGGCTGCTGCCCCTACTCCCCAGCCGGCCCCATTACAGACCTCCACTCCAGCTCCAGCAACACTTCCAACTGGTACCAATGGGGCCAGTACTGCGAACTCAACACCTGCAGCAAACGTCAATATTGTCACCCGTGTGAGGGCCCTCTATACTTTCGAGCCAACAGAACCTGGCGAATTGGCCTTCGACCAAGGTGATATTATCAAAGTTGTTGATCGAGGGTATAAAGATTGGTGGCGTGGCCAAATCAAAGGTCGAACTGGAATCTTCCCAGTTAACTATGTGGTATGTTTCACCATAGGACGCTGATGAAACCTATTCATTTGTTTTTTATCGTGCAGGAAGCTATGCCGGAGCCAAGTGTCACTGAACTAGCCAAGGAAGCCGAGCAGGAAGCGGCCGTTTTCGCGCAAGCAATCAATGTTGAGAAATTATTGAACATGTTGAGAGCACTAGATCCTGTGAAAGATAACCTTGCCGATAACGAAGAGATACAAGTCCGTCGTTTCACGTTCTCATGTGATAAAATTTCTAACACCGGCATTTAGGAGCTCTATCGGTCAAGTATGGCGCTTCGTCCAAAGATTGTGAAGTTAATCGACAAATATAGTCAGAAACGAGGTACTTGCATTTCGCTCCAACGCATTTCATCCTAACTCCCTGCTTCTCAGCTGATTTGGTTTCTATGAATGAAACTTTCCTTCGGGCGCGAAACATCTTCGATCGTATGATGGAAGAGAGTTTAGCTCGCCACACTGGTCGTATGTCTTTTGAACATTCTTCTGTCTATTCATGGAATTCACAATCTTCATATCACAGTATACGATCAGCAACCTAGTTTCAGGCCTCAAGGTCAGTTCCATCAAGGCCGTCCACAATCTGCCATCGGAGGACCACAATACTCGTGGGGTCCAGGTTTCGCTCCTCCAGGTCACTCTCAGCCCCAAGGTGGACCTAGTCCTGGAGGGTACAACAACTACCCAGGCTCTCCTGCACCGTCGTTCCCAGTTGGCCCCCAGCCATCTGCTACTCCAGCTCCTGGATTACAGCAGCTGCAACAGCCACAGCATGGTCAACCAGGACCATATGGTGGACCGCCTGGTCAACAACCCCAAAGTTACGCTCCTCAGCAAGGCCCTCTACCCCAGAGTCAACCTCAACAAACTCAGGCTCCAGCTGCGACTCCTGATGGCTTTGGTGTGATGCAAGTTGGCGGCTACGCAGGCCATCAGCCGAACACCCCCTATACACAACAGGGACCAAACCCTTATCCCGCTCAAGCCCAGCAGCAACCTCAGAATCAGCCGGTTCATGAATATCAGCCGCCACAGCAAGCGCAACCTCAGCAACCTCAGACTTACCAGCAACCCCCACTACAGCAGGCTCAGTCGTATCAGCAACCACAGCAACAGCCAACTCAAGGTCAGCAGCCACAGATTCAGCCATACCAACAGGCGCCATCTCAGACCCAACCCCAAACGCCTCAAACTCAGCCATACCAGCCGGCGGTGCCTCAAGCTCAACCACAACCGCAACCACAGGCGCAACCACAACCCCAAAGTCAAAGCCAACCACCTCTACAACCTCAACCATATCAGCAGCCTCAGAATCAACCTCAGAATCAACCTCAACCTCAACCGTATCAACCATTACAGCAACATCCACAAACCCAGACATCTCCCCAGGAACAAGCTCAGCCCTATCAGCAGCCCATTCAGCAGCATTCTGGTTTGAGTCCACAACCGTCGTATCATCAACCTGGCCCACTCACTGTATCGCAGCCGCAGCCTGAACCTCAGGCTCAAGCTCAAGCTCAGCCATCTCAAGTTCAACAAGTCCAAGTCCAACCTGCCCAAACGCAGCCCGTTGTCAAGTCTGAGCCTCAACCGCAGGTCCAACCACATATCCAACCTCAAGCTCAGACACAGGCCGAGCCTCAACTTCAACCCCAACTGCATTTATCTCAGCCAGCTCAGGAGTCGACTCCTCAGCCACAGTCTCAACCCCAACCTCAGCAACAGCCAGATCCGCAGCCTCAATCCCAAACTCCTACCCAAAGTCTTAGCGCCGCGAAGCCTGCGCCCACTCAGCCGATCTCCGGTCCTCCGCCGTATCCCTTTGATTCTAGCTACACCTACGCAGATCCAAACGTACAAGCTTGGGCGTCGTACTACTCTCAAGGTGGTACGGATCTCGCTGGAGCCGTTTATTTTATTTCCATCCCTGGCGTTAAAGAAGAGGCTTCTGCTACAGGCCCTCCAGGTCAGGATGGACAAACTAATGGTGGTGTCTCTCGTCAAGCAACTGCTACAGCCGCACAGGCACAACCTTCACAGCAACATCAAAGCGAGAACCTTGCGCACGGCCAGGTCTCACCACAGCGTCAAAATTCGCTACCAGGGACTCAGGTGCAAGGTCAACAACCTTACGGTGGGCAACCCAGCGGTGCAGGCCCTAATACTCAAGCTGCCCCTCATGGTCATGGCCCTGGCCAGCCACTGTCTCAGTTTAGCAATATGCCTCGATATCAACTCTCTGATGGTCCGATTTCTCAACAATCGCAGCAATTCAGCAACAACAGCGAGGTTTCGCTGACCTCCACGGCTACAGCTCCCTCCATTCTCACTCCAGGTGCGACTTCCGCGGCTGCGCTGCACGTCAAGCGTGGGCAGAGCCCCAACCAAGGAGGATCCCCCGTTCCTTCATGGGTATTGCCTAAGAAAGGGAACACGCCTGGGCTTGGTAGTGCCAGTGGATCGCCGCCTTCAGGTAGTGCATATTTCCAATCCGCTGTTGGTTCGTAATTTAGCCATACAAAATGAGTGCAGAGACTAGTACCGAGTGATATGAAGACCTAGATTTCTTACGAACAACGGACTTTACTTGAGTCTATCATGTTTTTGGACATTTTCTTCTGCGTCGAATTGTTTTATATGACCTTGATTTCTCTTTCGTGTGAGCACTGAACATCAAAAAGTGACCGTTGGTGGAAAAAACTGAGAAACCGCTTGAATGAGTGGGAGGCACGCCGTTGCGTAAGACTACATAAGATGAATTACACTACTAATATTCGAGAAAGTACGATAATAACGTATAACTAAGTCGTGAATGGCAGACAAAAGCCTCGTGAACAAACAATATAAAAACCCAAAGAAATGAATAGGCGAACTAATATAAAGGAGAGACTGGTAGAGATAAGAGTTATGAACCTCTCGCAAACATATGTGAAACCTGCGAGAAAAATGACCTTTTTTGCCTGATCACACCTGGGTGAGGACCAGGTGTCGAAGTGTCTTCTGGGAGTGACGCTATTGGAAGGCCACTGACGAATTTCGATGAGCGTGACCAATTCGGATGTTTGGCATGAGAAGTCGAAGAGATCGAGGTCAGGCTGGTGGATGGATTGTTAAAGCGTTTGAAAATAATCTCTGTGTCAAAGGTAGTGAGAGATGTTTTGTCAGGATCAGTAGGAGGAGGGAGGATGTCCATTTCGGCCGGAATGTCGAAGGGATAACGGGTCAGATTGCGCCTGTCGTGCTCGAGAGTGTCTTCGTCTAAGTCCAAGGTTCCTGCCCCGAGGACGAGAACATCTAACGCAAGTCCATAATCATAATCGAGGTCCGATATTGCCATTTCAAATGTCGAACCTTTCGAAGATGCGGGAGGATTGATGTCGAGTTCTAAGGTGTGGCAAGACGGGACAGGACTGGAAAGAGGTGATAAGTGATGGCTACTAGTCTTCAAAAACGCCCCTGGTGTTGTATCTGCCAAAGCGCTGAGGCTAGGTCGGCCTCTGATACCGCCCGCTTTGCCTTTGGACCTTGAGAACGCTTTGCGGTTCACGAGTGTCCGCCAAGTGCCACCTTCAGAAGCACTACTCATCCTCCATGTCGCACCTGGAGTTCCGATCAAGGTAGGTGTACGAGGAGGTGTGTGATGAGAAAAACGACGAGTTGAAGATGGAGATGGGAGGGCCATGCCAATAGCAGTTGGAGTTGAGCAATCGGAAACCAGATAAGCTTCTCTGACGTCGATATTTTCAAAGTCAGAGAATCTTGAAAAATCGGATGTTGAATGGGTGTGGAGAGTTGGGCGTTTGGAAATTGTACGTAGACTCTGCGTGTCGGGTATATACTCTGCCCATCCTTCAAGAGTGTCCTGACTCCGTCGTGACCTAGCGAGATGGGCGCTATGTCTGTAAACCGTTTGGCTACTCTTGATTGATTGATTGTCAGCTACAAGATGCTTCATCGCTTCAGGCGAAGATTCACTGTATGCAGAATCAATGACGGTAGGGGTGAAAAGCCCGGTTTCATCCATTTGTTTCCGGCCGTCGTTGTGTTCGGAATGAGTGCGGCCAAAAGTCGAGTGACCAATGTGCTCTTGGCCAGGAAAAGGAGGCATAGTCGGCGTCGTGTATACAAAGTCTGCGAGATCCAGGAACTCTTGCTCGTCAATCTTGGTTGAAACAGTGGCCGGAGTCTTCGGTCTCGAACGTAGAGTCGATGATTTGGACAGGGATTTGTAGTGCGTTCCCGAGGAAACGTAGCTCCGAAACGAGTCGATATGAGCGAACCCCGGAAATTCGTCACCGACGTTATCAGCAGGATTGTGGTGGTAGGCTGGTTGGGAGTATGAATAAGACTCGGGCAGGCCGTTCGACTGTTGAGATGATAGAGCGGAGGCGAAAGTCGGAATGGGAGGGAGACGGGACGGGCCAGCTACAGGTTCTTCTGGAGGTGGATCAGAAGAATGCGTTCGCGAAAGTGCAGCTTTTTGTTTCAGGGATGCGTCCGAGAATGTCCTTCGCTTTTTCAGAGTGGCACGTTTCGGATTAGAAGCTAGGGACAAGGCAGATGAGTACCAGCGAGACTTTCAGAAGAGAAAGATCGTATTACAGGTACTATCTTTCCGACCTCTGGTGGTAGCCTCTGAGACCACAGCGACAGCCTCACTCATCGGTCTGGGGAGGAGATAGTTGGTGTATGAGGGACCTGACCAACTGACTCGATGATTGGTTTCAGCTTCCTCATCTCCAAGAGTAGCTGATGGGAATCGGCTGGCCAAAAGGGTCTCGACATCGGTGTATGTCATGCGCTTCCTGGCCTACATCATGGTTTTATCATGGAGCAGATGTTTTAGAACATAGCAAGAGCTACGTACCATTGTGGGGGATGACGAAGTGCAGAAGCGAATATATTGCTTCTGGGGATGTGTGAAAGTCAAGGAAGATACCTTGGATTTCCCGAAAGACGGCCAGCCACCTTGGGCCGATCGGTGGTACTGAGATACAAGACGAAACTTCAGCCTCCAATTAGACTTCAAAAGCGGGAGAATTACTGGATTTTCCGGCTCTAACGTTATGGCCACATGGCCTCGGAGGAAACCAGGCCAACGAGGCCACTGGCCATTTTCAACTGAGGACCTTGTGTCGTGAGGGGTTTGGAATTCTTAAAAGAGAACTTCAACCAGCAAAATGGTAATAAAATTTTCAAATCATGTTGGTAGCTTAGCAAAGTGGTCGAAAGCATAGGTCAAATAAGTAGCTCTCGATGGAGAATGTTGTGCAGAGCAGGTTCGAGTTCGAAATTACAGCGGGCGATGATACAGAGCGGCAGCCGTGATGGCCGCTGATGGCCATCCGGCGTCTACACCCCGATTTCGCCGTAGAGTGTGGAAATAACCTCTTGGAATTTTACTTGAAATCCAACTGATTATTGTACTTTGAGCATTAGTTCCAACGCTATTTATAATTGTTACTGAAGAGATAAGCCAGGAATTAGAGATAAACTAACTATTGATACGATACAATGACAACCAGTTAATAACTTCGCGCAAAAACATGAGTTACATGCGAGAAGAAGGATCATTTTCGTCTAACCAGTTCTGTCTGAAGATTATGTACCAAAGTGTTTTCATAGAAAGTGACTTTAGGGAATTCAAAGGCTGAAGATGGCGTTTGGCAGACGCGTTGTCTTCGAAAAGTTGACGACACCGAGAGTCGACTAGAACGCTTGAAAAAGTCTGTGTCAAATGTAGTGAGAGACATTCTATCAGGCTCAGTTGAAGGATGGAGAATGTTCAGTCCAGGTAGAATATCAAAGGAAACGATGAATGGAGTTATCGTCCAACGTATTTTCGAGGTTATGTTCCACCGATCCGAAGACAAGGACTCCTACAACAAAACTGTAGTTGTAATCCAAATCCGATAGAGTCACTTAAAAAACGGAGCTCTTCGAAGACGGTGGGTATTGTTCCAGGGCAATGGTGTAACAAAGTATTACAAAATTTGAGATGGAAAAGCGTTGAGCATCACTGGGTTGTAACACCGGCCTGGACTGCTAATTAGTCAAGACACCTGAGCTTCGTCGACGCTTGCTCCCACGCAATTAGGCCTTCGATCTTGAAAAGGTTTTTTTATTCACAAGCCTCCTCTAAGTCTCTTCCAACACATCGTATATCCTCCAGGTTGGCACGTAGAGACTTACCGAGAGTTAAAGTACGGGCGTGTTTAATGAGGGAACTGAGGGGTTCGCGAGGTGGATGCGAATGAGAAACCCAAGCCGATGTTCGTAAGATTCAAAATTTCAGAGAAGCAAGATGCCTCTCCGACATCAATCGCCTCAAAGTCCGAGAAACCAGAGGATTGCGATGTAGGGCGAGCGTGAAGAGCTGGACAAGGCGATATAGTCCGCAAACTTTGTGTATCTGAGTTGCACTCCACCCAACCCTCATGCTTGGCTACGTTGATTTCTCGCATGATAGACGATTTACTCGTGAATCGTCTTGTTACTCTTGACTGAATGATGATCGGAGAGTAGTTGTTCAGGTCCAGCTACAATGTTCCTGGAGCCATTGTCCTCGACTTGTTCAAAATGGCCGTTATGAACAAAGTGTGTGGAATTGATGTTGAGGAGTCCAGAGTCCGAATAATCTTCGGTTTCGTTAGGAGGAATTGAGGTCTTGTATAAAGAATCGGCGAGATCCAAGAACTCTTGCTCATCAATCTTGGTAGAGATGGTATTAGGCGTCCTTGGTCTGGAATGTGATGTCAAGGGCGGTGGGAGCAATTCATTACGCGCGCCTGTGCTCAAGTAGCGGCGGACAGTGTTGAAAGATGTAGAACCTCCAGGTGAGTTGAAGCGGTTCTCGTAAAAAGGGAGGCGCGGATGTGTGGCCGTCTTGGACCGCTTAGAAGAAAGAGCAGAGGTGGATGTTGTCATGGAGCGTAGGCGAGAGGAACTGGCCAAGGCATTGTCGGGAACATCAAGGTATTCGAATGCTTTCAAACCTAATCAACAGTTTTAAGAGTGCCAAATAGGATGCGAGAAACAGCAGGAAACGATACATACCATCACAGGGGACGATGAAGGATGACAAAACAAACCTACTGCTTTGGAAGAACCGTAGAACCAACGAAGTAGAAACGGCAATTTCCCCCCGAGAACTGCAAACGTCCTTAGACTGATCAGTAATAGAACCACTAGTGACAGATTTTCCAGGCTGGTGCTCTATAGTGGGGTCCGCGAATTTCCAAGAGTACCAAGGGGTTTCGTTGTATACTTGAGGTGCTATGGTCTCGCAAAGTATCAAGGCAGAACTTGAGCATCTCGTATCGCTGTTGGCGTAGTAGAATTTTGAGACTGGACACCGTAGTTGCGGCAAGCGCATCAAAAAAGGTCGATTTGCATGTTTGCCTTGTACTACGCGATGTATTTCCCTTCTTGCTGTCTTTTCGTTGATCTGCTCACCAACCCACGCTTTCCCTAGACTCAACGTTTCGCGCCAGTACACTTATTTTGGTGTGTGGCATTTTAACGCACCACGTTTAGAGAAGAAAGCTGTAAAAAATCGAAAGTGTGAAGTTTGCTATTTGTCGAAGACTAGGTTTCTCGAAATTCGGAGTTTGCAAGCCTAGAGTCGCACGCATCTCAACAGGACCGGTCATAGTGGAAGCCGAGTGCCGCTCTTCTCTTTCAAACAACATATCAAAATATCTCTCTTGATGCGAAAACATACCGTTTCTCCCATCTCTTCAAGCGAAGTGTGGGATGCCCTTTAACAACCCTCACTTGGACAATTTTTGAGCTGCATCGAGATTCACTTTTACCAACTTATCACTGGACGCTTTGGGTCCACAAGCTATGTCTGGTTTACCTTCTGTACACATCGTAGATGGCATTGCTACAATCGCTTTGAACCGACCTTCTTCTCTCAATGCGCTGACACCAGAAGGTACGCTTTTCCTTCGAAGTAGCAGCCCAGCTTAAATGGTGCTGACCAACTCATTTCATGTAGATTATGACGTGTTTGCCTCTGCGCTCCGTGAAATTGACAAAAGGGAAGATGTCGTCGTAACTGTGTGGCAAGGTGATGACTTCCGAATACCTTTTGGCGTGGAAAATGAACGTAATCTGCTTGGTAGCGACAGGGAAATGGTTTTGCGCGTAAGTAACGTCTATTCAAGGAAATGCTACCCGTTGGCGGATGAAACATACGTTAGTGGAACGGATGTCAAACGTCGACCAGACCCTGCACATTATGGAGATACATCAAATCTGCGAAATACGCTTAGAGGACAGGTCGTTGGTACCACTTTGGATTGTGGCAAAGCAGTAGGTCTCCACTCGACGTAACCATGTATTTCATTGAGTACACGAGCCTTCAGCTGTATTCGCATCGAAAAATACTTGTCGCTGCTTTGAATGGTCCAGCTATGGGCATAGCAGCTTCGTTTCTTGGATACTTCGACTTCATTTACGCCATGCCAAACGCATGGATATCGTTGCCTTTTTCATTCTTAGGCATCATCGCGGAGGGTGGATCAAGTGTTAGCTTTGTTAACAGGAGTACTGTTTTTCTATCTTGAGTTATAGCCTTATGCTGACATCTGCATTCTGTAGTGGGTCTACCAATGGCCAACGAAGTTCTTCTGTGGGGCAAGAAGAAAACAGCTGAAGAGCTTCTCCCCTCTGGATTCATCAAGTAAAATTCTGATCTTTTCCTAAAACAATCACACTCACCTTGAATAACACCAGTAAAGTCTTCCATGTACCAGACGTTGATACTTTCCATGCCGCCGTGCGGTCTCTTATTCTCTCTGAGCTCTTGGGGTTGGACAAAACCGCGCTTTTGATCACGAAGAGTCTCATTCGAAAAGGTCTAGAAGATAAAAATGACATGGACGCTGTTAATTTACGGGAAAGCTATGGTATGTGGGATATTACTCTATTGATAGACATCAAGACTAATCATACTACAGCTCAAGCAGAACGTTTCGCGAGTGGAATACCTACTGAAAGGTTCGACAAGATCGCTAGAAAAGAGATTAAACACAAACTATAAAGTTCTTAGGTCGTAGGTGTATCTATCGCCATCTATTGTGCCGCTAAGAACAAAGAGCAAAATATGGTTTTCTAGTTCTATAAACTTGTTACTGGAATGTCTGAGGCCTACGGGTATTTCTCAAAGACTGACTCTCAGTCGTACAGGGGGTCTCGTTGAAAATCAAACACTGCGTTCTCTATCACTATAGGTTAAACGGTTGCAGTAATAGAAGACTATATTCAAAAGTAAGCCTGAGTGCGAGAGAAAATATCACAATGATCTGGCAAAGGTTTTCAGTTGAGTATTGTACTCCTAGATGAATATTAGAGTCGAATAACTCAGAAGAGTGTGAGTGTGATTTCTTTCTCCTGGTATGTAATACCCATCATAGCTCGACCGATATTGTCGAACGCCCTTGTTGGTGAGTTTCTATATATGGAGTGGACCACCAAAAGTCCCGCGACTTAACTCATCTCATGACACCATCATGCTGCTCCAGAACTCTCTTGCTCTTAACAAAATCGTCGTACAATGGAAGACCCTAGCTTTCAACAGGCCTTCTTGTCACCTTTAAACTCAACGACAAATGTTCCAGCTCATCATATTTTGACCGGATCCTTCCGGTCTATGCCGCTATTCTTGCTCGCTTTTACACCAATTTCCAGGAAGTTGAATTGGGTACAGACAATCCAAGGCTTTGGACCTCATCAGTATCTGGCAAAAACTAACGTGAAACTACGGGATGGCCACGAAACTAGAGTTTATGCCACGAGCTGGGCATGGCCACCAGAACTTTCTTCATGGGCTGTGGACCGAGGCAGAATCGACGCAAATGAGGTGAAGTGGTCGGTCAGAAATGTTGATCGAACTCCTATCAGTATGTCGATTATGAATTCTTGGTCGAAATACTCACCAAGTACAATTCCAAGCTGCCATCTCTTCGTACATCAGTGTGCCACCTCCGTATACCCGCATTTACTCAGTTGGTGGGCCCACTGGGGAAGTTCACACGATAGATGAGAATTCCGGAGGTTTCGGCAGCAAATTGCAAGAAGTACTGTTCGTCGGAGAAACTAACCTCGAGAAAGCGGATAAAACGAGGGTAGCCCTGGTAGGTTTCACGATATTTACCATTTGATTTGATGCTTATCCGTTTCACTTCTTAGAGATACGGTTCTCATGGCGTTGAACTTACACCTTCGTTGAAATACGCCTTTATCCCTGTTCTTGGAACCAACACGATTGAGATGTACTCTCATGAAACCTTCTCTGGAAGGCTCACTCATCTTGCCAGTGTGCCCTCTCCGAGAGGTGCTGCTGCAAAGGATGGACCTCGGCATGTGAAAATCCATCCTAACGGGAAGATACTGTACAGTGTGACTGAACACAGTAAGAATAGTCTCTTTGGTATTTGGGTCTTTCTCTGATTATGTTTCCTAGATAACTATGTGGATGCGTATAGGATACATTCGACCACCTTGGAGTACATCTCGTCGAAAACACTCGTACCAGAGAATTTACACGATCCAAATCATCATAAATTTCGAGGAGACACACTCATGCTACCTCGATCGACATCCTCATCCCCCATCCCAAGATATCTAGTCACAACTACTCGTGGCGCGAACCCCTCCATTCGTGGATGGTTGAGCATTTTTGCCCTGGACGATGACGGGCTGTTCATAAACGATGTTACTCGAGTTGAGAGATATGAAACTCCAACCTCCGGCGGAAAAGCCAACGCGATCGACCTTCTACCAAAGGCAATCTCGGCTTCTGATAACGAAACCAGCGATGGTGTTTGGATTCTTTTAACGGATGACGATGACTCAACGGCTGCACCAGGAGGAACAGGTGCAGTAAGAGTGCTGGAATGGGATGGCTGGGCAACTGGTGGTGTGAAAGTTGTCACTGAGTGGCCTGAAGGCAGTCCATTGGTGCAAGTGGAAGACAGAGAGGCTTCGGACGAGAAAATTCAGGGTGCTAGTCATGCGATCTGGTTGGACTGACATCCATGTTAATTTTGGATGGTTTGTTGGTCAGAGTTGGTCAGTTGAGCTCAACCTGACGATTTTCGACTGCTGAAGTCAAGGTCCATTGTTGTAATTTAAAGACAATTATCCTCGAGGCGTTCTTCCGGCTAATTATTCACTAATTCATAGAGCTGTTTGCCTGAAAGAAATCTGCTGTGCTATTGTAGCTGGACATGCAGTCACAGTTGAGACTTTCCCTGTTGCCGACTTCACCGGAATTGAATCACAGCTTGAAAGCAAATTAGCGCTCAAATAGAATCACCTTGATCGCGCCCGCTGTTGATCTTGTGTTTATCTGACTCAGGTCGACCCAGAAGTATATAAGACAATATCATATTTTCTATCACTTTTTTCTGCATACATAACAACTATTATGGCTGCGCACACAACCGTCACCACTATTGAAACAATCGCGAGCAACGCGCTCGAACCTGCTGCACAGGCGCATGGTCCTACATCAGGGGTCAACACGACGACCACGACAGTGTCAACATTTCCTCAGCCACAACCCGGATTACTCGTTACCAAGGAGTTAGACAAGGCTATTGCAGATTGCAAAGCTCGAGTCGACCGTATCGCGAAACATTGCAGAGCGAAGAACAGGAAATTTAGGTGAGAATTCAGTTGATCACTTACGCAAGCGTTTGCGCCTGTCGCACCGCCTTGGCCACCAACTACTATGGTCAACGTCGTTTAGTTGTCGTGACATGACGTTGGCATGACCTCTGAACTGCAACGAGGGCAACCATTTTCTGTTTGAAGACGCAAATGTCAAGCTGCAAAGCGGCTAATACACATTCCTTAGGGATATTGAATTCGACCTCGAGAACGACAAAAATCGTTGTCTCTATGGTTTGTTCACGCAAACAGGCGAGAACCTCGCACCAGCAGATATTCATCGCGTCACCCAAATCTTCGATGACCCTCAATTCTTTTCTGAAAAGGCCGGATCGTCAAATGACATTATTCAAGGAGCGTTGGGCGATTGTTGGTTTTTGTCGGCGCTCGCGACTGTTTCAACTGCTCCTGGATTGGTAGAGAAATTTTGCGTGGCTGTGAGTAAGGTTATATTCAATCGACCGCCCTTGTTCTCAAAGCCTCTGCTTTAGCGCGATGAGCAGGTCGGGATTTATGGATTTATTTTCTTCAGAGATAACGCTTGGGTTACAGTTGTCATCGACGAGTACGCTTTTTGGAATTTTTTTTTGTATTCACAGCGACTGATATCATGTCTAAAGCATGCTTTATACTCGTGTTCCTAAATGGGAGGAGCTAAAATCCACAGAACAGGAACTGTACCATTACGATAAAGATATCTACAACAAGTCCGCAAGGAAAGGCGGCAAATCACTCTATTTCGCCAAGTCGGGCACTGCTGGCGAAACTTGGGTGCCCTTAATCGAAAAGGCTTATGCGAAGCTTCACGGAAACTACTCCCATCTAGTTGGTGGGCAAGAATGTGAAGCAATCCAAGATCTCACTGGGTAAGTTTATTGGTCAGTTCTATATGTCTCTTAATTGACCTTCCTTCAGAGGTGTATCAACTATCCTCCAAAGCAAAGATATTCTCGACATCAACCGCTTCTGGGATGACGAAATTACGCACGCAAACACTGATCGTCTCTTCGGCTGTTCCTTCAACGATCTCAGCAGTACGAGAAGCGGGACCACTGGTGCCAAGGTTCAAGGCCTCATCGGGAACCATTCATATTCGGTTCTTCGAGCTGTTCCTTGCAATGGTAAACGGTTTGTGGTCGTGAGGAATCCTTGGGGTAAAGGAGAATGGACTGGTAGATGGAGTGATGGGTCCAAAGAGTGGACGCATGAGTGGTTGGACTTCTTGCCTGAGCTTGGGCATCAGTTCGGAGACGATGGGCAGTTTGTCATGGAGTGTAAGCTTCTTAATGTATCAAAGGATAAAGTGCACCTAACAACTCAATTGTAGATTCCGACTGGCTCGAATGTTTCTCTCAGATCGATAGGACCGTCCTATTCGACGAGACTTGGTCCATGTCGTCCCAATGGCTACAAGTAGCTTGCCCGCCTCTGCCAGCTGCATGGTCTTACGGAGAAGTATCGTGTAAGCCCTATATATTTTTTATCAAAGTTCCCAGTTTAACATTTCTTCAGTCCGCTTCTCCCTTTCTGGTCCAACTAAAGCCGTGATTGTTCTCTCTCAACTTGACCAACGATACTTCCGCGACATTGCCGGTCGTGCCTCATGGACGATGGACTTCAGCCTCGTCAAAGAAGGAGACAAAGAGCCCATTGCAGACTCTGGTCACTCTGATTTCTTCCAGCGAAGCGTTCATCTAGAAGCCGAGCTAGAAGAGGGGAATTATATCGTCTACGTGAGGCTAGATCGCTCACTTGACCGTAATGAGGTATGGGCAAATTTTATTGTCAATGGATTGGGAGCACTTAAGTATTTCGACCATAGGGACCTGAACGCGAGAAAATCGATGAGTGGCAGCTCAGAAAGCTCTCTAGAGTGTTGACTGAACGGGCTAAAAGTCAATCCATTGCCTCAAGTAAGTCCCTCCTTTGTGGTCTTCGAGCTCTGCTGATAGCCGTCCTCGTTTAGACTTCAAGCTTGAGTGAGTATCCAAAGCGACTGCGATGATATTGTTGTCTGAAATTGGGTATAGTGCCCAGAAGTTGTACATTCCGAAGCCGCTCGGAGAGCTGATCACGGAAGACCTTGAAGAGTTTGAAAAGAAAAAGAAGGAAGCGGCTGGCATCGTTACCACTACTGAAGAGACAGTTAACCCCGATGGCACTGTAACGACAACTACGACAACTACGACGACAAAGGTCGAGAGTGTGGTTGTGAAGAAAGGAGCCAAAGGCGAAGTTAAGGATGACAAGCGGCCAACACATCTATCTATTCCACACAAAACTGGTACTTCTGGGTCTAAGAGTGGTAGTTCCACGCCCGCAGATGATCCTAACCAACCTGATGTTCATCCAAAAGCCCAGAGAGGTCGTGGTGCTCCCGGTCCTGGCTCAAGTCGGCCGAAGAAGCAAAAAGCTTCGCGTACTGCCATCCCTCGTGGCGACAATTACGGCGACTTACCTGAAGCCACTCCTGCTGCCGACGAAGATAAAGGTAAAGTCGCTGTTCCTCACGAGAGCAGTGACGAAGTTGTAATTGGCCTGCGAGTATATACGAACAAGGATGTTGCTTGTTCGGTAGAAGGGAAGTTGAGGACGGGCTGTAAGAACCCAGGATGTAAGGCTTGTGAACCTCCGACCGTGGTAACCATTCCTGCTGTCTCCGTACAAACAACGACCACAACTACGGAGGTTGGGAAAGAGGAGAAGGCTGCTCCGAGTTCATAGGACTTTTCAAACAGTATACGGATCCACTTTGTATCGGTACACCATTTACCCCGCGAAATATCACCTCTCCGTCATGGGTATTATCCAAATTATCACTGAAGCTTGTGATCGGAATTATATAGAATCTCAGTTGTTGAGTACACAGAAAAAGTAGTTGTCTTCGGTAAATTGAACTGCTTGCAGGTACACGAGTATATTGTGGATCCACATGCGCGAAGCCGACCGTAGCTTCCTCGAAAAGTGTATGATCGAGCCTTCTAGTCATGACCACAAAGGTATGCTTCTGCAGGCTCGAGAGAGTCAGACGCAAGCCTTGGTTTTAGCCGGGTTTCGAGGACGAATTCTTTCTCGGTTACTTATTGTATAGCTCAAATAGCCAAACGTCACTTGAGTCCACAGTGGGCGTGTAGTTATGAGCAATCTCAAAGAATCACACTCGCTTTGAAAGGTTTACCATCCACAGCGCTGGCGAAAATATCCAAAGATTGTCGAGCAAAAGAAAAAAAAAACAGGAAATTCAGGTCCACTCACTATACTTGATTGATACCTTTTCTGAGAATAATACTGTGGTTAATTCTCATCGTGGACAAACGGCGCCAGTTCAGTAAAAATTGGCTACCGAATCCCAACTCTCGAACCAAATGATTATTTTGATCCCACCAGCTCACCAATAAGATATAGACTCTGAAGGTAATAGAATCAATGACGATAACTTCATGGGGGTGGGCACAACTGGACAAAGTTCCATGGAAGACTCCTGGACTACTCTCAAGGTGGATCAAACTGGCATCAAGCTCGTATTCTCCTCCGATAGTGGCAACAAAGTAATCTAATATCTACACGAATGAAGAACAACGCTTTACATAAAGATTTTGCGCTGACTTTCGATGAGTTCCAACGGCAAGATTGCGGTAAGAGCACGTTTGAAGACGGCGATTCGATTCTGGCCCATCAGCTACATCTATTCCGCTTCGGCTGTGGCTAATTAATATGATTTCAGACACGAGGCCGACGTAAAATTACTGATGGACGGGTCATGAATATTGCATGAATGTGAACAGCTTTTCCTTTGGAAATCTCTGGAGTGACATGAGAACGTCTGGGACTGGGAGTGGACTGGAAAATGAGAAAACCCAGGTACACATTCAATTAAGATTACATCACATATCAGGCGGCCAGGATGACTCCAGAGCAGTGTACGATCGCTGATGCGCCCAGACGGTCAGGATGTACCCTCAGCCCGAAGGCTTTGTTTTTTCTTCTATAAAATCTGGCTCTTGGATACTTAAAGGACATTATCGCTTTTAAACCATTCGATACGCCTCACTTTTATCCAAAAGATATTATGCCTGCACCTGCTACTACCAAGGCAGGATTAGCCAAAGCCAAGCGCGCCACTAAAAAGGCGGAAGCTCATGCTACGACTGCAAAGGTCTCGGCTCCTGCTCAGCCAAAACCCGGACTACTTGTGACAAAAGAACTAGAACTTGCCATTGCCGACTGTAAAGCTCGGGTGGCGAAAATCTCCAAAGATTGTCGAGCGAATAACAGAAAATTCAGGTCAGTGATTGATCGTTGATGTAGATCAAATCCCACACGCACGGCACTTGCAGTTGCTCCCAGACGCTCCTTTACCAGAAAAAGCTGATAATATTTTTCATCTCCCAGAGATCTTGAGTTCGACCTCGAGAACGACACTTTGCGCTGTCTTTATGGTCTTGTTATCACGTCAGATGATATGGAACGCGAACAGCATGCAGATGTTCGTCGTGTCACCGAAATTTTCGAGAATCCTCAGTTCTTTTCTGGAAACGGAGGGACTTCGAGTGATGTTATCCAAGGAAGTCTCGGAGATTGCTGGTTCCTCTCTGCGCTGGCTACTGTTTCCTCCGCCCCTGGTTTAGTCGAGAGATTCTGCGTGGCCGTAAGTAGCAGTGGTTTCTTTGATGTAAAAATGTGATTCTCCGGCTCACTCTGTGAATGTAGCGAGACGAGCAGGTTGGAGTTTATGGGTTTATTTTTTTCAGGGACACTGCTTGGGTTACTGTGATCATCGATGAGTACGAATCTAAAATCAAGTTCGCATTACCATCACTAAATCCGTCTTTGACAGCATGCTTTACACTGCTGTTCCAAAATGGGAAGAGTTGAAGTCCACCGAGCAGCAATTATATCATGGCGACAAAGACGCTTACAACAAATCCGCGAGACAAGGAGGGAAATCGCTCTACTTTGCCAAATCTGGCACGGCTGGCGAAACCTGGGTTCCTCTGATCGAGAAAGCCTATGCTAAGCTTCATGGAAATTACTCGCACCTTGAAGGTGGCGTAACATGCGAGGGAATTCAGGACCTGACTGGGTAAGACTGCACTCTGATCATACATCGTTCTTTGACTGAAATAATATTGCAGAGGCGTCTCTACTATGCTCCAGAGAAAAGACATCCTCGACACCGACCGCTTCTGGAACGAAGAGCTAACTCGTGTCAACATCGACCGCTTGTTCGGATGTAGCTTCAGTCAATTGAGCCGCGCTCGAAGTGGCGTATCGAACCCTCTAGTTCAGGGTCTGTTTGGCGGGCATGCATATTCGGTCTTAAGGGTTGTAACTTGCCATGGCAAACGATTCTTGATCTTGAGGAACCCTTGGGGCGAAGGCGAATGGACAGGTAGATGGAGTGACGGGTCGAAAGAATGGACGCAGGAGTGGCTCGAGCGTCTACCTGAAATCGGCCATCATTTCGGAGACGATGGACAGTTTATGATGGAATGTAAGCTTTCAGTTTGCTTTCTGTCGTCAACTTCCTCTCATGAGATGGTCTCCTAGATTCCGACTGGCTGGAGTGTTTCGCTCAGATTGATAAAACAATCTTATTTAACGATACATGGTCAATGTCGTCTCATTGGCTTCAAGTCTCCTGCTACTCTTCATTAACGGCTTGGTCCTATGGGGAAGTCTCCTGTGAGTATTTTTTTTGTTCCCATTCAAGTATTATCCTCTCATCCATTTCAGTCGTCTTTTCGCTCTCTGGGTCGTCAAAGACTGTCATTGTTTTATCTCAGCTTGACCAACGATACTTTCGAGATATTTCAGGACAGGCTATTTGGTCAATGGACTTTACCCTTGTAAAAGAAGGCGAAACCGAGCCCATAGCGGCCTCGGTTCACTCTGCTTCCGGCATGCGAGATGTTCATCTGGAGACTGAATTAAAAGAAGGCAAATATGTTGTATACGTCAGACTGGATCGAAGAATCGGCCGAAATATGGTACGCATTTTTCTTTCGTGTATCCTCCATCTTAGCAAATTATTTAGGCCCCTCAATACGTGATTGCCGCAGAACCTCAGTTTCGCACATTATCGAGATTGTTGACTCAACGTGCAGAGAGCCAAGCCGTAGTATCGAGTAAGTCACTTATCAATTATTACGTAAATTTGGAACTTATATATCCTCGCTACACTTTAGATTTTAATCTGCAGTATGTTTCTCCTTTCACCTGAGAGGGTGATTGCTTAAATTATCTACAGAGCCCAGACCCCCTTCATACCCTATAAGATTGCTGATTTGATCCAACACGATATCAAAGAGCTGGAGGGTGAAGAAGAAGAAGAAGAAGAAGCAGACAGCGACAGCGACGGTGCAGAGTTGGAGAGTTCTGATAATGGTGTTATATTGGTCCGAACTGGATCAATTCCACATTCAAAACCTCGTGGCGCAGCCCTCGACATTGATCCCACTGGCACCAAGCTCGAGATCCCGGTCGACAGCAACAACGAAGTAGTCGTCGGCCTGCGCGTGTACACGAACAACAAAGTCACCTGCTTAGTAGACGGAAAATTAACCCTCGCCTGTAAAACTCTCGGATGCACAACCTGCGGCCCGCCAATGGTCGTAACTATTCCTGCCGGTTACTCTCTTGTAACGACAGACGAAGATGAAGAAGAGGCGGGGGAGGAGGGAGGAGAAGAAGAGGGCGAAGGTGACGGTGAGAGCGAAAGCGGGGGTGATGGTGAAACGGCATAGATTGGAGCAGCCTATCATCTATGCTTTACTTTTCGATCATTCAATGTACCTACTACCTTCTCGAACAACTTGAAAGATACTTTCGCAAGTGCTCATTGTGAACAAGCGACGCCAGTTCAATTAATCCGCCTGGCAACTTTGCTTAGACCTCTGGCCTCATTCAAAGTGACTTCAGCCAAGTCGAAGTCGTTCATTTATCAGGGCCTGTTATCCTCGGTTGATTTTCTCTGCTCAAACTCTTCTTTATGCTCCTTACTGGCTTCCATCTTCAAGCTCTTTTTGTTTATTGGGTCTTCAAAAGCGGGGTCCTGTCATCTATAACCCTCAAAAGCATTTGCGAAGGAGTCACTTGGCTCGACGCTGGTAATTTAGACGCCCAACCTGCCAAAATCCGATCGAGAAGCGTCTGTCTGGAGTTACTACTGTAACGTTGGTTTATCTGGTTTATATTTACTTCAACGCTACTCAGAGAGTCTTAAGACTCTTCCAAAGCAGGTAGGGGTGTCCCACGGCGGATCACTAGAGCAGAATTTAGGTAGTTCACAAGCACGGGGATATCTGTATAGCCATCTCGAATTCGCACTCACACTTGGCCCAGAGCCTGTAGTTCTATAAAGCCTGGCTCTAAAATGTATCTAAAGATGTTCATTAACCAAAGCACTCAACACTGGCACCTCTTGCAGCCTTCGTTACAAAAACATCATGCTGGCTTTGAGTGTGACACTCAAAGCCAGGCACTTTAGAAACAAGATTCAAGCTCACGCTGCGGCAACCAAAGTGTCGACACTTACCCAGCCAAAGCCCGGACTACTTGTTACCAAACAGCTCGACGACGCCATTGCCGATTGTAAAGCCCATGTTGCCAAAATTTCGAAAGACTGTCAAGTAAGAAATATAGAATTTCGGTAAGTTTAAAGGGGTGCCGTAGATTGGATGATCCATCAGATCACGACTCGAAACGGTGTACAAATCCTCACACGCGCACACTTGTCCTATACTTTGATGTTCGAAAATCCGACCAACCAAATACTCAAACCTTTTGTCTTTTAGAGATATCGAGTTCGACCTTGAAATTGACACCACTCGTTGTCTCTATGGTCTTGCAGAAGCCGAATCGAACAAACTTGGCCATTGGACAGATGTCCGCAGAGTCACCCAGATCTTCGAGAAACCTCGAGTGATGTTATACAGGGGGTTCTTAGGGACCATTGGTTTCTTTCTGTGCTTGCCACTGTTGCTTCCGCTCCTGGCTTAGTTGTAAAGTTTTGTGTTCATGTGAGTGGAACCAGCTCTCAAAAAGTCTGTTCGCGCCTAAGCCGCGATTGCAGCAAGACGTCAAGGTTGGAGTCTACGGGTTCATTTTTTCAAGGATAATATCTGGGTCTCAGTCATCATCGATGAGTACGCCGACAAAGTTTCTGTTTCTCTTTGATAACTGAAATAAAATCATCGACAGCTTGCTTTACAGGGTTGTCCCAAAATGGGAAGAGCTACACTTCGCCGAGCAACAATTGTATCATGGTGACAAGGACGCCTACAACAAATCAGCGAGGCAAGGAGGAAAGTCGCTCTACTTTGCCAAATCTGGCACTGCTGGCGAAACCTGGGTTCCTCTGATTGAGAAAGCTTACGCTAAGCTCCATGGCAACTGCTCGCACCTTGATGGTGGTCAGACGTGAATCCAGGACCTGACCGGGTATGACTACGCTCCAATTATTCTAGGGGGGGGGGTTTGACTAAAAGGGCATTATAGAGGCGTATCTACTATGCTCCAGAGCAAGGATATCCTCAACATCGACCACTTCTGGGACGAAGAGTTAACTCGCGTAAACATTGACCACTTGTTCGGGTGCAGTTTCGATCAACTGAATTGCGCTCGAAGTGGTAGTTTATCAAACCCTTAAGTTCAGTGTCTATTCAGGGGACATGCGTATTCGGTCTTAAGGGTTGCAACTTGCCATGGCAAACGATTCTTGATCTTAAGGAATACCTGGTGCAAAGGCGAATGGACAGGCAGGTGGAGTGACGGCTCGGAAGAATGGATGCAAGAGTGGCTCGAGCATTTACCTGAAATCGGTCATCATTTCGGAGACGATGGGCAGTTTGTCATGGAATGTGAACTCTAGTCTACTTTGTTGTCACTGCCTTCCGCTGATGCGAAATTGATGGCTTCCTAGATGTCGACTGGCTCGTGTGTTTTGATCAGATTGATAAGACTATTCTGTTCAATGATACATGGTCCATGTCGTCTCACTGGCTCCAAGTAACCTGCCCGCCTCTACCAACGGCTTGGTCTTACGGCGATCTTTCTTGTGAGCTCTTGCTTCCCTTTCTGTCGCTTAAATGATTTTCTTACTTTTAACGGTCTACTTCTCGCTGTCTGGATCATCCAAGACCGTTCTTGTTCTCTCTCAACTCGATCCCCGCTACTTTCGCGATCTCTCTGGACATGCTACGTGGTCGATGGATTTTAAACTCGTCAAAGAATGTGCCACGGAGTCCATTGCAGACTCTGCATTCTGCTTTTGGAACACGAGACATTCATTTGGAGGCCGAGTTAGAGAAGGCAAATATGTTCTTTACGTCAGACTGGATCAGACATTCGACTCAAATATAGTGCGCCCTTTTATATTCTATTCTTTTCCGTTTTAATCAAGTCTTCAGGACTCTGAGGACGAGGCGGGTCGACAAACAGGAGCTCCGACAATTGTCGAGATTGATGACCCAACGTGCTAAGAGTCAAACCATAGCATCAAGTAAGTTGCATGACATCTTCTGCCTGACTCTTGCACTGATGTTCTCTTCTCAACGCTTTCAGATTTCAAATGGGAGTATGTAATTCATATTACTTGTTAGAATGTCGGGCTAACACATTCACAGAACTCAAAGCCCATATCTGCCAAAACTAATGGAAGATTTAATCCAACAAAACCTTGAACGACTCGCGAGGAGACAGAGTTAGAAGGCTCTAATGATGATACCTTCACAGTGGTCAAAACTGGAAAAGGTCCCCATGCAAAATTCAACCGGACTACCCTCGAATTAGATGAAACGGGCACCAAGTTCTTGCTTCCTTCCGATAGCGACAACGAATTGGTTATTGGCCTACGCGTGTCCACGGAAAAGAAAGTCACAGTGGATGGAAGATTCAGCCTTGGCTGTAAAAAAAAATCCAGGGTGTAGAGAATGCGAACCTGCCAAGGTCGTGACTGTCCCTGCTGGCCACACTCTCATAATCGAGGGGGTTGAAGAAGCGGTTAAAGCAGCGGTCAAGGGCGAAAATGAAACTGATTAGGCTGGGTTTGCTACTCACAATCGAAGCTCTACTTTTTTGATCTCTTACTGTACTTATACTTTTGTTAAATGCTTGAATGACAAGGCTTCTACCATAGACAGACCCAAGATTGAATTCAAACCCCTCTCAATTTGACAAATCGACGACGACCTACAGCCAAATTGTTAATGCTGGAACCTGCCGGAACTTCACGGTCAAATCTATTCTTTGTTCCTAACCAGTTTTTAACGTTCTACAGTAGCTTCTATTTTTCAAGTCTGATGAGTATCTATAGCAGAAAATCTAGCATCACCACTGGCATGCGACCTCACAGCTGCAACTCCCCTTTACAGAACACTGTCAAAATGGTTATGTTGGTGAAAAGATACTCCAATTGGTGAACTTGAACATTCTTGATGCGACTTCAGCCTCTCATACATTGATCTTTATATGTTGTGCAGAACCCAGATGGTTGATACACCCTTCTGATTCTTTATCCAAATTTAGCTCATCCATATGGTTGTTGCGTTTATTGATAATTCGGCCTTAGTTCAATTGCTGTTGTTGAGCTAATTGTGCAACGCGCACTCTAATGGTGCATTGTGCCGACTTACCTGACCTTATGGCCAACTCCTAAGCTACTCACGAGCTGTCTCGTAGAGAACTTCCATCTCAGGCCCACGCCAACAGGGGGGTTCTCAATGGAGTTCTATAAAATGAGTATCTCAGAAATGGCAAGGCTAGGCAGCTTGACCAACCTTCGTCTTGAACATGTCAACCAAGTTCGGGTTACTTCTCCAGGTCCTTACAGCGTCTCTCGCCCTTCTGGGAGTTGCTGTAGCTGTGCCAGCACCAGCTAGCAAACGAGCGACTTCTGTTGCATCCGCCGCTGGTGCTGCCGTTTCTGTCACCCTTGACAATCTTACCTACGTTAATAAGGTTGGTCAGCCCAATTTCTTCGTTTTAAGTCCTTTCTGACAGAGTTGTAAAGGGTGCAGTAGGGTTTGGGTTGATTCCTTCCGACTTCAAAGAATCTACGGGAGATACGATTGGTGGAATTGGAAGCGCAATTGCCATTAAGCCTGGAACTTGGAAGCAAAACACCAACGGGACGTATAGCGGAACATTAGTCGTCCATCCAGATAGAGGATATAATGTGTACGTCCGGGATGTCGAATCTCTGATATCTGAAGCTCAAGAATTTTATTAGGGAAGAGCCTATTGATTACCAATCTCGTCGGCATGAAATCGCTTTCACTCTTGCCCCTTACACTGGGACGACAAAGCTTACTTTTGCTGCTGCCCAGCAAACCCTCCAACTTGCATATCTCAACACCGTGCTCGAATTCGAGCGTAATGGTACCAAAACGAGTGGATTAGATCCAAACGCCATTCGACCTGCACAAAGTGGTTTCCCAAGTGTGGCCAGCGCAGATCCTCAACTTCCGATAGCTTCGACTTCCGAACCCCACCTAACTTTGGACGTTGAAGGTCTAGTACTAAACGCCGATGGCTCGTGTGTTATCATTTTAACCCTTTACTGTGATTTGTATTCTGATCATTCTTTCAGCTACTGGATTAGTGACGAATATGGGCCATACATTTATCGATACAGCAGCGCCGGACAGCTCCTGCAGACTATTCAGCCTCCTAATGCCGTTCTACCTCGCGTTTCGGGTAATCTTGACTTCACGTCGTTAGATGATCCTGACACAGGAAGAGCCGGAAATCACGGTAAGATTAATGGCCCTTTTCATTGAGAGGGACTGATGTTTTTATTCAGGATTCGAGAGCCTTACCATTGACCCAACGACTAACACTCTGTACGCAATGCTCCAGTCTGCCACTATTCAGGATGGAGGAGATGACAAAGGCACTTCGCGATATACACGTCTCTTTGCTTGGAACGTCGCCAACCCAACTACAAGCGTACCCCTCATCGGTGAATGGGTTGTACCTCTTCCTTTGAGTGACAAAGGTAATACTGAAGAATGCAACGAAATCAAATTCCTTGGTGCTGGTGTTTTCCTTGCCCTCTCGCGAGATGGAGACGGCCGCGGTGGAGATGATAACAACTCCAAGTATAAGTACGTCTCTGCACACAGCAGTCCACGCTTTGCATTAATGACTCGCTTTCGCCCTGTAGACAAGTGGATTTGTTTTCGATCGCCAAAGCCACAAACATTAAGGGAACTAAGTTTGATGATCCAGCCAATCCAGTCTCGCCGAAAGGCAAACTTGATAAGAGCGTTACAGCTGCGACTTACGTTTCGTTTGTGAATTTCGTTGATTCTACGCAATTGGGAAGATTTGGCTTGCATAATGGTATGGAATCTGATTCAAGGTTTTAAACCTACATACTTAACCGATGATATTCTAATTTAGATGACCCTGACGATGTCACTCTCATCGACGCCAAATGGGAAAGTCTTGCCTTAGCACCAGTTGGAGACGCGGCATATCCAAACGACTACTTCCTCTTTTTGGCAGTAAGTATTTGAATGTCTTAGATAAAATTGTTGCCTAACCGCTTGCCTCTCAGGCTGATAACGATTTTATCAGTACCCATGGGGTCTCCTTGGGCGTGCCGTTTAACGCAGGCAGCGACGTAGACAACCAATTTCTCGTTTACAGAGTAACCTTGCCTTCCGTCGTCAAAGGCACATTTTAGTCAATAATCCAATTGAATGCGAGATTAGTCAGGCTTTTGAATATTATCCATCTTAAGTTCGACCAAGACAGTTCATGACGCCCTTCATCGATCCTTCAGACATTAGTAGTCTGGATACGGTATACGATAATTCATGACGCTCTGAGTTGCATAAAACAGTATGATAGGCTTTAGCATCGAACCCACCAATCAAAGTCAATTTCTCACATTCACGTTCTGACTTCTTATTCCTTGGACACCCACCATGGTTGACGAAACTCCACAATGAGTCCTCTCCGCTGGAAGATTTGGTTGACTTTAACAACTCCGTGAAGCTCTGTTGCTTATTAAAGTCACAGGGATGAGATAGTGGTAACTTTAGACGCCCACATCCCGCCTTCGACGGACATTGCGTCTATTGCCTCCGATAAGGCCATGAAGTTCGACTCGTCAGTCGCTCCCAGTTTGCAAACCGAAGGTTGCCGTATGCCTCGTGGCGGCATCAGAGGTGAGTGAGAAGATGTTTGACAGCTGGAGTTTGGTCACGACGTTTGGGCGCCTTTCCGTTAACGACTCAGCGCACAGCCTTGCTCAAAGAAGCAGGAGCCGACAGGTGAGTCCGAGTTACTCTGATATGACAATTCTAATCTTATTAGGAATCATATAACAGAGCTGGGCTGGAAAGCGAATTTTTTCTTCATCTTCGACGTCAACGCGAAGATCCTATCATAATGTCGGAAGCTGGATCAACAATACACGAGCGACCAAGGCAGGCCCATGGGCATCACAACGGGAACTACAATTATGCTTACAATACACCACCCCCACCCCTTTCTCCGTCCGCTCGATACGCTCCTATGCCGCCCCCGCCTGCACGGCAGAACACTACACCACCTAAAGTCGAGAGGTCGTCCGCGAACATCATATCCTATGCTCAACAACAAGTCGGTGCTCCGGTAACGGAAGGAATGCTCAAAGCGTTTGACGAATGCAGGACTACAGTTGAGCGCATCGCAACCCATTGTAGAACCAAGAATCGCAAATTCCGGTGAGTATGGAAGCTTAATTACAATTTAGTGATGATTGGCTGATTTGATTTTCTTCACCAGTGATGTTGAGTTTGATTTAGAAAACGATCCGAATCGGTGTCTTCACAATCTTTTCGAGCCCAGTATCTTTGCTGGAACTTCGGATGTTCGACGAGTAACAGAGATTTTCGACAAGCCCGAATTCTATGGCGGGACCAGCAAATCAGCAGAGGTTGTTCAAGGGGCAGTCGAGGATTGTTACCTCGTATCCGCATTGTCGACGATGACATCAATTGATTATCTCATTCAGAATCTTTGCGTGGCTGTAAGTCTTGACTGCTTGTCGCTCGACTGATTACTAACACCCTCTATAGCGCGATGAAGAAGTTGGTGTGTACGGCTTCATCTTCTACAGAGATTGCTACTGGGTGCCAGTAGTGATCGATGAGTGAGTAATCATCCAATGTAGCTCTGTCTTCTCGCTAAATATTCTTTGTTTAGCCTGCTGTTCACTCGTGTTCCTAAATACGAACAACTCACCAATGCCGAAAAGGAACTTTATCATTTTGAGAAAGAAAAGTACAACGATCAGGCTAGGAAAGGAGCCGAATCGCTCTATTTCGCCCGACCTGCCAATGGATCTCAAGAAACATGGGTGCCTCTAGTGGAAAAGGCCTATGCTAAACTACATGGCGACTACGCATCCATTATGTTCGGACGGACCTGCGACGCGATTGAGGATATGACTGGGTGCGCTTAAACATTGTATCAGATAATCCTTTAGATGCTAATGTTCCTCGCAGGGGTGTCTCAAATCTTATCCTTTCTCGCGACATCTTCGACAAGGACAAATTTTGGAATGAAGAACTGCTCAAAGCCAACGATGATCGACTGTTTGGGTGTTGGTTCAAAAACCTTACAGGAATGCGGAGTGGCGTCAAAAATGCATCTATAGATGGATTAGTTGGGAACTTGTCGCATTCAGTAGTCAAAGCTGTGGAGATCAAAGGCAAACGCTTTGTTGTGCTGAGAGATCCTTGGGGTGACGCTGGGTGGGATGGTGCTTGGTCTGACGGCTCCAAGGAATGGACCAAAGAGTGGATGGACATTTTGCCTGAGCTTGGACATTCCTTTGGAGAGAAAGGGCAGTTCATCATGGAATGTAAGCTCATTTTATTACTTCCTAAATTTGGCTAATTGGACTAACACGAAATAGATAAGGACTTCCTTACCACTTGGCAAGAAATCCAGCGTACCCTCATTTTTGATGACTCTTGGGTTATGTCGTCACAATGGCTTCACATTTCGCAACCTTTCCCCTGCATGGACGCTTTCTCATATGGTGATTTGAGTTGTACGTCTGCCAATTTTTCTCTGTGTTTGTACAAGGCTGATACCTTCCTCAGTCACGTTCTCACTTTCAAAGGCCTCTCCTGCTGTTATCGTACTGTCCAAGTATAATTTACGGTACTTCAAGGACATCCAGGGACCCTGTATCTGGAACATGGACTTCATTCTGGCGAAAGAAGGAGATACTGAACCTTTGGCAGAATCATCATACTCGTTCTTCTACACTAGAAGCGTGAGCGTGGAGGTCGATCTTGAACCTGGCAACTATGTCGTCCTAGTAAGTCCTTTGTTATCACGCATTAGGTTGTCGTTAAATTGTTGGCCGAGTAGGTACGTCTAGACCCTGTGCCTGTTAGAGATAAGGTGAACAAATCCTGTCTGAGAGAAGCTAAACGGTTTGCTGACCGTTGTTAGGATTACTTCAGGAAAGGTTTGGATAACGGATGGGATAGACGCAAACTTGCACGCATCATGACCCAGAGGGCACAAGGGCAGTCAATCGCAGCCAATTATAAACCCAAGTACGCAGTGATAGAATGTGCGTATAGTTGTCATTGCTGATGGTATCTTTTTAGCCCACAGCTACTGCCTACTCCTGTCGATACCATCCTATCCAGTGAGAAGGCAAAAGCAGACAAGACGACAATTGATGCAATCAAGTCACATAGTCGCGAAGTCAAACCAGGGGAGAGCCTAACCGTTACGACTACAACCACAACTACAACTGTCATCCAGAAGAGTAACGCAGCAACCGAAGACCCTCTGAGTCAGAGAGCCCGGCCGTATCCCTACAGCAATAACGCCAACAACATCTCTGCCTACCGAAGACCCAACAATGGCTGGAATGCCGAACCAGGTTGGGTAGGGGGTGTTGACCAGCCTCCGCCACTTTCTGCACCAGCCTCGCCTCCGATGACGCCGAATATTAGGAGCCCCGGACCCCTACCTCCTGGTCCTTTACCATCTGGTTCACATCCACCCCTTCCCCCACCCTTGAGCCCTCGACCTCTCAGCCCTCCTCCTCTAGCTCCTCCGCTGATGACGGACATGTTAGAGGAAGATAACTCTATCGTTGTAGGATTGAAAATTTATACCCAACAAGAGACTCCTACAGTGATTTGCGGCAGACTGAAGGATTCAAGACAGAGTGGTCGATTTGGGAGCGTCAGATATTGAGCATTTGTTTGTTAATTAGCTACTATATCACCTCTTCCTTTCATTGACGTATACCCAACTTGTGTTATTTTCATACCTACTTACATTATAGCAAACCTTAACATCCCAAATGTCTGGCTTTCTCGATCCTGGAAAGCATGATGATTAAACATTGCATTCAAATTAACAAATGCCAAAAGTGTGAAACTGTCTTGGGAAGGAAACGAATAGTCTACAAATCAAGTCAACCCAGATGTGCACAACTGCAAAAAGATATGTATATCGATCACAAGGGAGACCAAGGTATGGTTAATTGAGGACAGAAGTTTGAGATGCACTAAGATTGAAGGTGAAGTCGAACATGTTGACCAAGATTATCTCGCCGACTGAATGACTTGTCGCACCCTTCAATCGGACAACGATGCGCTTCAAACTAGATTAGATTGTTCTGTGAAGTTTAAAAATACGGAGAAAACTCACGTTTATCATGGGTGTGAATGCTTCGAACATGGCGTTTTAAATGTTCCCCTCGAACGAAGCATTTACCGCAGCCAGGTATCACACAAACATATGATCTTTCAAGCCCATCCTCTGGCGGTACTGGCGGTACGGCAGGAGTGATCTTCCTCCTTTTAGAACGGCTGGTCTTGAGGATGTAGTCGTCGTCGGGATCTTCTATTTTCACCATAGAATGCGTAACGCCAGCAAGTCCAGACGATGCTGCTGCCAGGTCCTCTGGATTAGCGACGAACGGGACTTTCCTTCCCCGACTCTTCTTATTGAGGTTCGGGATGGGAATAGGAAGAGGGATAGGCTGATTCTTTCTCTTTCGGATAATTTCGTATCCGTTGATATCTTGGTACATCTTCACTGGGTCATAGTGCTCGTCGCCGGGGTCTGGATCGGCTTCGGTTTTAGCGACACGTTTGGCATCTCCGAGTTGCATAACGACAGCGAGAGCGAGAGCCGCGCTTCCTTTCGCTTTCCTAGAAGATTTCTTACTCGTGGTTTTCCTGGAAAACCGCGGGTTTTTCGAGGAGGTAAAACAGGGTGGCGAAAGGCTCGTTCGAGTAGAATGTCGGCTGACAGAAGGCGATCGTGAGGGGCGATAATCGTCGGAGTCACTGGCATTACTGTCCTCGTCCTCGGCTGCTGATTCCAACAAAGCTTCCTCAATAGCTGCTGTAACGGTTGATGTCCCGCTCGGACTTCGAGGGAACTGCTGAGCATTCCAAGAGGAAGATGCGTATTCGGCAGTTGGAGGAGTAAGCCCATATCGAGAGCGATCGTTGGGGAAAGATGTGGGTCTTACGACAGGTCGTCCAGCTGCTGAGCCATTCTTCCACCCATTGACAGTGGTCGGGAGCTCTCGTCCATTTGTACGCTTCTGCTGTGAAGCGTCAGAAACGGGAATATCGAGCTGACCAACGCCGGAGGAAGAGATAGGTCCGAATTCAGGACCCTGGTCTGTACGTATGTCTGAGAGTTTTACAGTCGTAGAGAGTGGGAAACCTGATTTAAGGGTTGCCAGAGGATTGATAGTAGTAGGAGAGTTATCTGGTGACGCATCGCAAGAAGCTCTTGGGGAGGACGACCAGCAAGAAGAAGTAGGCGGGCTGACGTTTTCCACCCGAGGCGATGCTCTCCCGGGGTTAGGTGGAGGTGAAGCAAGGTCGTTTAGGTCCCAGTTAACTGCTTCGAACCACCGTTCGTCGTACGACAAGCTGCTCGAGTGAGGATTGAGTTGAAAATCGTAAGCCTTGGCCGCATGTCCAGAAGAAGCATAAACGTAGTTGACAGACTGCGTGTTTTTGTCTTCGATGAACTCTGGAAGACCTTGATCCATCGCGCAATCAATGTCAAGGAACATTGAAATGGTTTCCATCTCGAAGATTGAGTGAACGAGACGCAAAAGAACACGAAGCTGGGCTGATACTTTTATTCATTATGAGGCTGACTTTGGCCTTGAACCAGAAAGCCACCTGATTAAATTCTACCTGAATTTAAAAATCGACTGCATCGGTTGGCGAGTGGTCGCGTACACATGAAATGGGTTCTGCCGAGCCACTGGCCAGGAATGCTGATAGTTGACGTTGAAGAAGGTTGAAGACTCGAATCAATGTACAGCAGCCTTGAGTTGTGACTACCCTCCAAAGGAGAGATAGGTTGTCGGAAGACTCTCCAAATATGCGCATTGCATCGACGTTGCATTAGATCGTTTTGCCATCAAACTGCGGCTTTTGAACAAAGCAATAACTGGAGAGAGCAATTGGAAGTATTCGAATACTCAGGGAAGAGTAGCACAAGAGTACTGATTACATTTCAAAATCGCCAGTGCAAAGACCAACGAAATTGTCGTGGTGAGCGGCAGCCAACCCGACTCTAAAATTGGGAACAAGCGAGAAATCAATCGGTTCCGAATTCAGTCACTGCGTTGCTGTGGGGTTGTCCTCCTCTTCCATCTCGTCCACCACCAAATTTTGACAAAAGCCCTACAGTCGAGTTACTTTAGGCACTGACTTCCTAAAGTTAAATTGATATCGAGGATGCGGGCGGCTCCGAAGTTGGCTTCCTATGACTCAATGATCTGCGTTTGAACGAAGTACTTGAACAACTCTCCGAGACGAAATTAGGTGCATCAACTTAGGCTGAAATTTTTTCAACGACAGCATGAGCTCTTTAAACATCGAAAACCTGAAGATATCTTCCGAGGAGGTAAATTTCTTGGTTTGGTTTGTAGTTGAGCTTTCAGTTGACAATCCTACTTTCAGAAAACCTCCAGTGGTTCCAAAACTTCTCGTCCAAAATCTTCCAACAAGAAAAAAGCTGCATCTTCAAGTACTGGTCAATCTATAACTCCAGCAATACACAATGAAAACGAAACGCTAGAGATCGTTGCTTTCTCTCAACAAAGTCGTTTTCATCGCGAAACATTTGATGCCAACAGCACCGATATCGATATCAAAGGCGTCAATGTTACCGTGAACAATCGAGAGATACTCACTGACGCGCATTTGAGGTTAAAGACTGGGTTTAGGTATGGTATGGTCGGACAGAATGGTGTTGGGAAGTCCGGTAGGTTCCTAAAGCACACTGAGAAATAGGTCACTAATATAGAATTTGTGTAGTTCTCATGCACGTTCTTGGAAACAACATTCTAGTCGGGCTGCCTCAGAATGTCCGGTTTCTGCATATCGCCCAATTGGAAGAGTTCAAGGCAGGACGAACGATCTTACAAGAGATCCTCGAAGCTGACAGCGAACGAACGCGAATCATTCAAGAAGCGCAATGTTGGTAAAATACATTTATCTGAATGCCACAAAGCTTACAGTATATCCACAGCTTTGCAAGGCTATACCACTCAATCCAGCTCAGAGGCTGCTTTAAACACTATAATCCACCAAATTCTTATCTCGCGTTCACAGAGCGCACTCGACACTGCTCAAAAGATAGCCACGAAACGTTCTGGCCAACGAGGTCATACGGCCCGTCAAGAGCTGCTCCTTGCGGAAGCAGCTCTTGCGGATATCCAAACCAAAGATCCCCAGAAGCATGTCACACCCACTTTGGCGAACGAGGTCATGCAAGAGGTGTTTGATGCGTATGAAGCGTTAGATGTTGAGGGAGATGTAGGGAGAGCTAAAGCTATTTTGAAAGGCTTAGGTTTTGCGGATGAGGAACTTGAGAAGGAGGGAAGGGATATTGCGTGGTTGAGTGGCGGATGGAGGATGAGGGTAATGCTTGGGAAGGCATTGTTTATAAATCCCGATATTTTACTTCTTGATGAGCCAAGTTAGTCCACCAAACCTCCCGTCGAGCATGTACTAATGGTGACTTTTTATATATATAGCGAATCATCTGGATTTGCCTGCAATCCTGTGGCTCCAATCATACCTTACAAACGAATGCGATGGACAGACAGTCGTCGTTGTGTCCCACGACAGGAACTTCCTTGACTCGGTCACGGATGAGACAATCATATTCAGAGACAAACAGCTTAAATACCATCCTGGAAACTATCAGGACTATGAAAGTACGACTGAGGAGCAAAGGAAACGAAAAGCTCGCATGAAAGAGGTTCGTAGCGTTATCTCATCTTGGAGTCCTATTTATTGACGCGCGTTTCTGGTAGCTTGAGGAGAAACGTAAGAAACAAGTTTTAAACAGTATCCAGAGGAATACACAGCAAGCAAAATCTACCGGAGATGATAAACGGCTGGGCATGGTGGCATCTAGGAAAAAGGTGAATTACAGACGACCCTGAATCGTCTTGGAAAACTGTTCTCATTCAAGTCTTACAGCGACTAGAAACGCACGCTGGAATGCAGAAGATGGAAGATGGTAAACGATACAAACGAAGCTATCACGGTTATCGAGCCAACATTGTCGTCGAACAAGGAGTCAAGACAGCTTCAATCCAAATCCCTCCTCCAGAACCATTTAACTTCCCTGGCAGTTCTTTCCTTCAACTCTCTGACGTTTCCTTCCGATACGGTTCTTCGAACTCAACGCCACTCGTCATAAACAGCATCTCCCTCGACCTCAGGCCTCATGCCCGGATCGGCTTCTTAGGTCCAAACGGATGTGGAAAATCAACCTTAATGAACCTTCTCGCTGGCGAGATGAAGCCTACAACTGGAGAAGTCAAAAAACATCATCGACTTCGTATTGGTTACTTCTCCCAACACACAGTCGACCAACTGGATCTTTCTCTTACCCCTCTTCAACAACTCGTCAAGTCCTACCCTGAAGTTGTAATTTCTGAAGGTGAAGCTCGATCACACTTCGGGTCCTGCGGAATCAGTGGAGATCCCGTCGTTCGCCCAATTCGTACGCTTAGCGGAGGACAACGGAATCGCGTGGCTCTAGGATTGATCACCTTCCATCGGCCACATGTGCTACTTCTCGATGAAATCACGAATCATTTGGATATGGGCACTGTCGAGTCGTTAGTTGAAGCGTTGTGTGAGTTTGAAGGAGCATTGGTGGTGGTTAGTCACGACGTTTGGTTCTTGAAACAAGTGATTGAAGGTGGCGATGAAGATAATGGAGATGTTGACGACGAAGGTGGTGGAGAAGAGTATCAGGGTGTTTTTTATACTGTTACGAAGAAAGGCGAGCTGAAGAGATGGGAAAAGGGTTTAGAGGCTTATATTGAGAAAATACAGAGGATTTCTGTATCTAAAGATCTTCAGAAACGCTAGTCATATCCTCTTTAGCATTGTTTTTACTTCCCAACATATTTAGTATCCCCAACCCCAGCAGAAAGTGGGAGGAATATACGTTTGGCGCCCGAGGTGTTGAGTAAGCTCCGGAAGTGAGATAACCGGATAGCCGGCATGTGAATTGATCCTCCGCATCCCCCATATAAAGTCGGATCCGGGTGTCCTCCTTTCTCTTCTCCCATCCACCAAAATTCCCCTGTTAACTATGGACACGCAATCATCTTCATTTTCAGGAAAGGCTGCTATCCTTCAAAAGCGCGAAGACGACATTGTCATCGTCAGCGCAGTCAGGTCTGCTATTACGAAGGTTTGTTTTGATTTGAACCAAAGGTCCAAACCAAGGAGTGCTTACCATTAAATGACACATAGGGAAGGAAAGGTGGTTTCAAAGACACCAAACCAGAGCAGATCCTCTCGCATGTCCTCCGAGCTGCTTATGAAAAGATCAAGCTTGACCCCAAACTCATTGAAGACGTATCTGTTGGTAATGTGCTTCCACCAGGTGGAGGTGCAGGCGCTGCTCGTATGGCTGCTTTACACGCTGGCATCCCTGTTTCGGCTGCAGTTAACACAGTTAACCGACAATGTTCATCTGGTTTGACCGCTATCAGCCAGATTGCGAACGAAATTCGAGCTGGGCAGATCGAGATCGGTATTGGTCAGTTATTCCGTTATCTTCAACCAGAATTATCTTGTCTAACCGAATATTAGGCGCTGGTGTTGAGTCCATGACTCACGGCTATGGTGCCGGTGCTCTCGCCGAGTTCTCTGAAGAAGTCACCTCCAACAAGGACGCAGACGACTGCCAACTTCCTATGGGTATCACATCAGAAAATGTGGCCAAGGACTACAACATTTCTCGCAAGGTCCAGGACGAGTTTGCAGCAAAATCATTCCAGAAAGCTGCTGCTGCCAACAAGGCTGGCAAATTCAAGGACGAAATTGTACCGATCAAAGTCAAGATTATTGACCCAAAAACCGAGAAGGAGCACGAAATCGTTGTTGATCAAGACGACGGTATTCGGGATGGTGTTACAGCTGAGAGCTTGTCCAAGCTGAAGCCAGCTTTCGCCAAAGACGGATTCACACATGCTGGTACGAAATGTCTCTTAGAATGTATAATTCAACCCATCTCGCTTACCCCTATCCTTTCACAAATAGGTAACGCATCCCAAGTTTCTGATGGTGCGGCTGCTGTAATCCTTACCCGTCGTTCGACCGCCAAACGTCTGGGTCTTCCTATCGTCGGAAAATATGTCAACTCCGCTGTTGTCGGTGTACCACCAAGAATTATGGGTGTGGGCCCCGCGTACGCTATTCCGCGCGTTCTCAAGATCGTTGGCCTACCACAGAACGACGTTGACTTCTTCGAGATTAATGAAGCTTTCGCTTCGCAGGCCGTATTCTCAATCGACCACTTGAAGATTCCGTATGAGAAGGTCAACATCAATGGTGGTGCTATCGCTATGGGACACCCGCTTGGATGCACGGGCGCCAGGCAGGTGGCTACCGGTCTGAACATTGCTAAGCAAACGGGAGGAAGGGTATTTGTGACGAGTATGTGCATTGGTTCGGGTATGGGCATGGCTGCTGTCTTCGTCAGCGAGCACTAGAAAGACAACCTTCGCAATGTAACATACAATTTGTATTTTCGTTATTTATTTAATTGCGTTTGGGAAGTCTTACACGAAAGGTATCTCGTGATTTTGGGCGACAAAGTTTATAGTCTTCACATGTATATTATCCTATGGAACAAAGTCGCTGTGATTGACTGGGTACATACAGCGTGTCTGGTGAACCTGCCAAAGAACTAAATAGACAATAACTTGAATAACGTGGAAGATAGGGGGATGGTGACCCGACGCTAATCAAGGCAGTCTTAGAAGTTGAAGTATTCAACACAGATAGGGATCGAAGGAAAAGTTAATCGAGCACGTCTTCAAGAGAGAGCAAGAAATAGATATACAAATGAGAAATAAAAGGCGGTCAGATAATAAAAGTAAGGACACCAAGTAAAAAGGGATAGATATCCGAGTGGAATCGGTCGTTTTGCGAAACGATTCCTCCGCCTGAGCATATATAGTGTAGAGAGGATAATGTAGAGGTTTGGGATAGAGCGAGGATCTACGACGCTGAGATATGTCATAGATAAGGAGAGTGGAGTATAAAGACAGGAAGAGGTGAGGGCGGCATGACTAGGGGAGGTGCATAGTAAACATATATCCAATCAACAGTATCGAGGAGAGGAAGGGGGAGAGGTTTGGAATAAAAGAACCCAACAAACACTATAGTAGAGGATGAATAAAATAAAACAGCTCGTAATGTAAGATAGACAAAGAATAGAAAGCGGACAGCCAATAATAGCAAAGCAAAAAAATAAAACACAAGGCGAATAGACAAAGCTAAAACCAAATGCCAACATTTAGAGAACGCAAAGTTGACGAACGATATTGAGTGGTGGCATATGGGCTCATAGTCCTAGAAAAGGAAGATCGAAATCGAATCGAGTATCAAACAACATCTATAGAGGAATAAAAACTGAACCAGGTCTTAACTCTTTACTCTCGAGCAGCTTCAACAGGCCAAACTGAGCTCCGTTCCCTCTCGCCAGCGGGCTTGTTCAGCATCATTGCAGGTGCGTTGGATGCAGCGACCGGACTCGAGGCAGGAGGCATCTGAGGAGATCCTTTTTGTGATCCAGGTTGTTGCGAAGGGTGAAGCGGGCTGGGAGCCTTTGAAGAAGGACCCACAGGCAAAGTTGGCGATCCGGACAGTGGTTGAGACATGTTTGTCTGCTGAGATGGCGAATGCTGAACGAGGCCAGCTGGCAAACCCATGCTTTGCATCATAAGGTGGTGAGGTACCTGCGGCGCCTGCTGAGCAGCCAAACCCCTCATCTCGTCCATAGCTCTCTTCATCCCAGCCATCAACCTTTCTGTTTTCTCAATCATCTCTTCCCACTTCCTTTTGTGCGCGCTCAGCTCGATATAGTGTCTCTCCAAGTCCATATATGAAGGGATACCGAGACCACCAAGAGCAACACCAGCAGCGACCATAAGACTTGACATATCACCTGTTGGAGGATGAGGCGGGTACTGCATACCGGGGTGATAAGGTGCACCTCCAGCGTGTCCTAAAGGCGAGTGAGCTCGACTCGGTGCATTGGATCCAGACCGGAGATAACTAGAAGGCGCACTGGAGCCACCCAAGAAAGCAGCTCCATTTAGAGCAGCCAGAGAAGGTAGCTCGAATCCATGAGGCGGAAGCATACCACCACCAACGACCGGGAAAGGGGAGACCAGTCCATTGTTGTTCCTCGAAGGGGCCCGGAGAGGAGATGCCGACCTACCAGAATCAGCCCATCCATTAGCAGCACCTGCACCAGCACGACGTTTTCTAGGCGGGGCACTAGCTGTTTCCCGACCTTCATCTTCATCTTCGCCGTCCATAATAACATCATCATCTTTGTCTGTGCGAGCTTTGGCAGTTGAACGACGTGTCCTCTTCTTCCTTGGTTGTTCATCTTCGCTTTCATCGTTAGCGCCTGGGGAAGCACCTGATCGCCCGACAGCGACAAGAGCTTCAGCAGCGGCTTGATCAGAGATGCGGCCAGACATGTTACCTCCGCTCACTCCAGGAGCAGCAGGAACGCGTTTCCGACGTTTGATCACAGTCTTCTTCATAGAGTTGGGTCGGTGTGTCCCGTGGAGCTTGAAATACAAACCTATGAGAAAGAAAAAAGGTGGTTAGCTCGACATGGCCAAATTAGACGCAAGCGAAGTAAAAATATCAAAAAATCCGCAAAGACGCGCTTCCAAAGCGCTCGACTGCACGAATCCTCCAAAGCACTCGCGCAGTGAAAACAATATCTGCGAAACGCGTGCTGCAATCGAGCCGCGTGAGATGGATGCCAAGTCCATATCTGATAAGATGTGGGAATGACTACCACGCTTCCCAAGTAGGCACCCCAAAAACACGCTGATAACCCGAGGAGGGCTAGAGCAAGTGGCTCGTTGAGGAGTAAACGCGGGAATAAGAGTCCAGAAAGAATAAAAGGCAGTGCAAAAGCGAGGCAATCGAGCATGAGGAAGTGTTTGATATCAAAAGACACATCGTATCCGACGAACGAAGGAAAAATACGCCAAGGAGTGAAAAAAAAAGGTATACTCCACAGCTGCACCGTCGTATTTGACAGCTCCTCGTAAGCAAAAACAAGCAAGATAGAAAAAATCAAACACCGACACGCCGAAAATCCGCGCAAATGCGCATATATAGAAGCCAACAAACGAGGGGGGAAGAAACCTACCACAGGCATTGCAAATATTATTGCCAACATCATCCCTCCTCCACAAAGGCGTCGTACTAGTTCCACAATTCGCACACGACAGTGCACCAACCGTACTCCTCACTTTACGATTCGCCGAAGCGTTCGGAGCAGGCGCACTCACACTCGCATCACTATCCACAGCAGCCGCACTCGGACTAGCAGCTCCATCAGCAGGAGTAGCAACAGCAGCAGGAGCGGGCGTCGAATCTTCCTTCATCGCAACATCCGCATTCGTACTATTCGTCGGTACATCCACAGCTCCAGCGGCGGCATCAACAGCACCAGCACCAGTCGCGTTATTAGCAGAAGCAGCTGCAACAGCAGCAAGAGCCGCGTTCGCTCCCGCAGCGGCAGTTTCGAGCTCTAACCGTGCAGAAAGCACGTTGTTGTACGTGGGACAACCATTACACGCGCTCGTGCCTCCGGTACCGTCGCATCGTCCATCACCAGGACATGTTCCGCCAGTACTTGTTAGATGAGGTTTAGGTCCCGTTGCAGAGGTAACGGAAGCGGTAGGTTTTGGTGGCATATTGGGCGAGGATTTGCCGTTTGGAGTTGTGCCGTTGGTAGTTACGGGGGCGGTTGTCGAGTTGCTCAATGAGCTAGGGGCAAAAGGTGATGTACCAACGGTTGTTGAGTTATCCTTGTTGGCTGTAGGTGGGGGTGTACGACCAAGAGATGAAGGACGAGGCATGTGTTTCGATTTTTGATAAAGCCCTGAAATCAAGTATAAGGTGAGTCAACTTTGCGATTTGGAAATGAAGGAAATGAGAGCAGTGTTAAGGAGGAAAGAAGAAGGCAACAATATGAAACAGACAAAGAACGGCAACTTGGTTCTGATACAGATGGAGAAGATGAAAAGCAAGTGTACACCAGCGAGGGAAAAAAATTATAGGTAGGCCAATCTCCAATCGTCTTGTGCAAGAGGGTGTTGATCTTGATAAAATGACGATAGAAGGCGAGGCTTCAAGCCACCCGAGCCCCTGGACCTTCCTGGAATGGAAGAAAACTACGACGAAGGCAGAAAGACCCTCGTGTTCATGGTCAACCCCATCTCTTCCGAAGTCAGAGATGGTCATAAACGATAAAAAACCAAAACATGTCGCTTCCCGGAAGTCGTCGAGAAGAAACACAGCTCAGAAAGCGGAGATTGGTGAAAATCCCGGATAAAGGAACATTAACACGTGTGGAAACCGTGTTGATATAAAGCGTAGCTCGAGCCGTGGCGATACAATGAGGCAGGAGATACTACGCATGCAGGCAGACAACCTACACTCAAGACAAGTCTCGAGCTGGCGTCATACATGCAGGGTAGGGTGCGTCGAATCCAAGATAAACATAGAGATGCGGTGCCATTGCGATAACGTGGAATGGACCATGAAGACGCGGTAGACGGGACGGAAAAGCGGAATACGAGCTCATAGCAAGCGCGCCTCGTCTACACGTGTCGGATTGTCTGGTATCGTTGCTCTTCTGGGGATATTTGGGATTCGGTCGGAAAGAAAAATATTGCTTACCACAAGCATTGCATAGAATCTTGCCAGCTGGATCGCGCCTCCAAAGAGGACTTTCAGCGGTGTGGCAGTTGGTACAAGGGCCACGGGCGGGAGTGAGCGTACTCGTCGCCGAAGGTGTTGTCGGTGGTGGAAAGTTGAACTCTTCTTGACCATCTACGATGCGCCAAACGGTCAGTAAATCAGTCAACAATTTGAGGAAAATGGCACTGACTAAGTCGTAGGTCTCCATTAGGATTAAGGTTATTCTCCGGGAGACCATTGAGACCTTGCCCTTGTAACCGCGCCATTGTCGACATGGGGAGGTTAAGAGCCGGGCTTTCAAGAACGACAGCGGACATATGGGCGTCAAGATTATCTTAAGCAGATAAAACCGCAGTAGCGCAAAGATGAGATAGGCGGGCACTTTAGAATGAGCTACAGCTGCTACGTCAGCACGGACGAGTGAAACGGGGGCGAAGAACGTGACGAACGATGAGCAAAGTGTGTCGGACGTCGTTGATGACGATGAGCACGAGATAAACGGGCGGGGAGCAGCGACGAGGGAGGGAAAAGGGCAGTTGGTAAGTTAGCAGACGAAAGGGGTCAGCGGATTGAAGGGAAGGGCAGAAGAGGCGACAAGATAAACCAAGATGCAGATAACACCGCCCAGCCAATCAAAGTCACGCTGTTTGTACAAGATAAACAAACAGTCCGGACCAAACCACTCATCCGAATCAGGGTCGCTTGTTTTTCCCAAGACTCATTCTCTGCTTTGTTTCTCTCAATTCAATTCGGCTCTTGTGCAAGTCTCCAAACCTCAAAGTACTAGAACTACCAATCTCCAACTTTCATATTTTTCCGATGGCGCAGCGAATCGTCCAGTCACAACACAACAACAGTCACGAGCCAGGTTCGGCGGAACCTGATCGGAATCAGGCCACATAATCATATCATTTATCATATCAGATTCACAGCGACCCCACTTTCTCACGCCCTTAGGGTGCTTTTCATCTAATCTCCGCACGACAGGCCCCTTCGATCTTGCCTGCACTTTTTTTTCTTCGCTCTGTTCGCAGAACCAGGACAGTGGATCTTCGTCGCCATCCTGTTAAATTTCGCCCCCAATATTTAACAGTAATAGTACCATTTCAAGTATAGTGTCTTTGTCTATTGATCTACCAAACGGCCTTGCTGCACCAGCACGAAAACATGAAAACACAAGCAACTCTCCTCGTTCCTTGAGGGAAAAACGCCACTGCATCAATCACACGCACCTAACGCGAAAAAAAAACTCTGATCAAAAGGTCCCAGCAGCCTGGGGAGATAAGATCGACAACTGTATAAATTTACTTCCATCTCTTCTCGGAGTCTCTTTTGTAGTCATCCTTTACGTACATCTGAAAATTTTCTTCGTTCCGTCATCCGTTCATCCGCTTTCACTCCTTTAAAGTTTTCCCTTTCGCTTTGCATTTCTCCAACATTTCTTCACATTAGTCTCGGAAATTTCTCTCGTTCTTGAGAGAGCACAGTCTCTTCACCTCTCAGCACCCATCTACACCCAACTCTGCGAAGAACTTGTGAACACCGGCATCTTAGTACCTCCTGTCGCCGAGTTGTCGGCTAAGCTACGCTTACCTACCGTCAACGGAAATACACCTCTAGATCTATACTCTCGGACAACTCCGATTCTATATACATCTCCCAATTCTCCAAAACCATCCTTCACGAATTCGAACTGACTTGTCTACCTGACTACAAACTACTACCGATCTGAACAAAAAAGCATATTCTCATTCGTCATTTTTCAAGCAATTTCTCAGCAAATCGCAACGAAAAAAGTAGCTATAGACCACTCGACGCGCCCACAAAGCTATCCAATTCGGGTACATCCCTAGACCGCAAGACTTTTCCTGTCAAATCGAAACGCAGGCCGTTTCCATGTAATAACGTCGACCCTGCATCTCATTGCTCGAAGGAGACCGACTAATATTTGTACCGAGCTCGCTCCAAAAACCTGCCGGCTCGGTTTCCACTACCCCACGCGATGTGGTTCCGTCTCTCGGAGTCTCCACTTAGTGAGGAGTAGCAACCGACAACCAAGAGTGCATACTCTACTAGAGGTACAGATCTTCATGCTTCCAAGTTCAAGTTCATACTACAATTATAGCCACCCCTTGGAGGTATGTAAGACGTAGGTCGCCCACTCGTTCTAGCCAAATCAAATCAAATCGCTCCAGCCCTTGCATAATCTGCATTCCATCCATCCCGCCACCAAATTGATGAAATTCAAATTCCAAGTTGACCAAATGGCCATATCTCTTTTTCTCAGTTCGGTTCACCGTTTTCAACCCAGCCAGGGGTCAAAAACGCATCCATATATCCGTGAGCCATGTGCTAGTGTCCCCGTTGTCCCGTTCTATGCTTCATCGGGATTTCGGGGGTGCGCTATAAATTCATCAAAGCGCCTCGCGATAGCCAAGACCCGACGCGAGGCTCCCTAAACATTCCCTTAAATATTTACCTGCGAGGTCCCCGCCTCGCCTGTGGCCGCCATGTGTTCGGAGGACTAATCTACATTCTAAGCAGGATCCGAAACGAGGCGTCGAAGCTTTGATCATGACATATTGTTCGAGGATAAGATACTTTCGCCTCGTTGAATAAAACGCGGTGCGATTAGAAGGTATGAAAAATGCAGTTGAGCAACTGAGCACTTGCATAAGTAGTCTTCTAGTTGGAATCGTCTTGCCATGCGGCCAGTCCAGACTTGGACGCTAATACTCGCAATCGATTGCATCGCCCAGCAAAGGAATCAGGACTAACATGAAGTAACCGCACTGGCTGTAACAACGTATTCTTGCCTCGTACACTGACCACTGAACTATTTATCTTAGGTTCATTACCCTTGGTCCAAAGCACACGACAAGAAATACCAATACCATACTCAGTCCAACCGGTAAATCAAACTCTTTCCAAGTATACTTACCTAGGATCGCAGCATTGCGCATCCAAACCTCAGCCTTCTCTTCCTTCCCTTCCTTTCATCCATCCATCCACCCATCCGCTCATCCGCTCATCCGCTCATCCGTGAATCAACCACTCTTTCCCCATACCGGAATTTGGCTCCGGTTAACGGGATCTCCACATCTTGAGTTGCATATATGAATCACCTATCACTGCAACAGCGTAAAACCGATCGTTTGATTCCGTTCCTGACCTCGATGGTTCGCCTCTGCCCGACATCAACTGGGCGAAGTGACGATTCGACCCACCATCCTCAGCTCTAAATCAATCGTTTAGTCCGTTGATGCGGCAGCGCGTGTGTTTTCGGGATGTACCGAGCACGAAGAGATATAATTCTCAGTCACAAAGGCACTACATCCGAGTTTGTATTCAAGGCTTCTCTGGAGTGGTCCGCCTATTTCAAGGACTATTACATTTTACTACGTACTCTTCAGTTTGACACAGCGCCGATTGAAAGTTACTGTACCCGGGCTCGTCAGGACTGTTAAATCGACGCGTAAACGTATACTGGACAGTGGACAGGCTTTGGATTAAGTACATGGAGCTATCTGTCGTCGATATCCAAATGCAGGTTTTGCTCTTCTTTTAAATCAGAGATTCATGAGCTTTGTACGTACATCCACCTGGTGAATCGGCTAGAACTTAACCAACTACCAATTGAAAGCGAGTCAGTGCTTTTCCTTGCTTTCTACACGCATATACCCGGTGTAGATTTCGGCAACTGAAAGTTAGCCTACTAAATCCACTAAGCGCTTCATCCGTAAAGTCACCGAAGGTGCATGCACCTTTTGTTGATCAATCGTACAACTACAACTCTAACCCAGTCCAAAATATCTCGAGGACGTACCGTGCCCGAGGTCAGCAGCGGGGTTTGTGAGCCCGTATGGACCAGAGCAATTCAGTAAAACTACCTAGAACTACACGATGTGAGTCTGCAATCATGGTTCTGGAGTCAAGTGTCACCGAAGAGATACATACTAACCTTCAAAAAGAGTTCCGGGTAGACTTCTTCGTACAACCTCACAGACAGGCAATCTACGAGCCCTTTGGTCACGGAACGGAATTCCAGCTTGTGTGGGTGAACTGACCGAAGGGAGATAAGATTGCGCGGTCCAGAGATTAGATTCCGGTGGATGCCGTGGCGTCGGTAAATAGCACCTTTGGCTTAACTCTCACCTTTAAAAACCCGGAAAATGTCTGCATGCTTCTTTTTGCATCATCCAAGAGACTTCTTGATAGTAGTGTCTAATTCTGAGTCACATCGACACTCACAGACACGCCTGTTGTCGATTTGTTTCCACCGTCGCTTATTCTCATTTTTCCATGTTTTGTCTTCTGAGAGTTCTCCACGGTCCGAACTTCCTTCAACCTGGGAAGAGCTACTTGACATTACGGTCTCAGAATGTACGACGCTGAACTATGAAAGGCGCCATTCTCATAGAATCACAAACCTGAACGAGCCCGAATGGTTCAATTCGCTGGAGGTAAGATTTGCCTTTGGAACTTTTTCTTTTGTCCGCTACATTTTGACTCCCAATGAAGCTTCGAGCAGCTAAAGCCGAACTCAATCCCAAGACTCTGAGATATGACTTTCATGGACCTATTGGAGCATTGTTGACAGCGCTCGGAGTACCTTGCGTTGCTTTCGTCCTCTACTTTTTTTTTCTTGGAACTTTCAGGTGGTTATCCTCCTGCTATCTCAGTCGACGCTGTCTTCCAAACTTTACAAAATTCCGAATGGTGGGCGGTCTGTGGGACGCCCAGTGCTTTCTAACCTTTCTCGCGTGGTATGTCTTCTGCCTCGTCGGCTGGTTGATCCTTCCAGGCCAATGGGTCAGCGGGTCGAAACTAAGAAATGGTTCTCACCAAGTGTATAAACTCAACGGTATGGTGCTCCGATTTTTTAGATTGATTTATTCTCAGCCACGCATTTATCTTGAATTCTAGGATTTTATACGTATTTGCTCGTTCTGAGTATCTGTGCATCGGCCGTCCAGCCGTCTGGTGCTCTTGCATTCACTCTAATACGACTGAACCAGAAATGGCCACAATATATCACCGCGGGTATTGCACTGGCGTTCATAGAATCACTATACTGCTATGCCATTTCTTTCGAGCGTGGCACGCTTCTCTCCCTTGGTGGGAATTCCGGGAATATTATTTACGACGTGCGTGGGGGCCCTTTCAATATTCCATCTCACCAAAGTTGACATGTTTACCTGTGGTTTATCGGCCGAGAACTAAACCTTCCTTTGGGTATTTCGATATGAAGATTTTTCATTGCCTTCGCTTTGGGCTTATGTCGTGGGCTCTCGTCGATATCGATATGATTTGTGAGTAAGCGAGGCACTGAGGAGGGTTTGAGAATGTCACCAACTCGATATGGCTCTTAGTTGCTTTCCAGCTGTATTACATCGGCGATGCTTTGTATAATGAAGTTTGTAGTTTTCTCTTCTTTATATTCATCTGCTGATTTGTCCATAGGAAATATATCTGACTTCTATAGACATCGTTCATGAAGGCCTCGGCTTTATGTTGGCCATTGGCCACTTCGTTCTTGTTCCGTTCACATTCTCGCTTCAAGCTCGATATTTGGTGTTTCAGCCGCAAGATCTCAGTCTTTTCTGGATTATTATTGTTACCATCCTCAATTTTGTTGGATATCATATCTATCGAATCTCGAATGCAGAGAAACACGCCTTCCGAATCGGCAAAATCCCAAAAGTGAGCCTAGTTGCCTTCCGTCCAGTGTACCGATGGCCAATAATTTTAACCAGATCTGAAATTCATGGAGACAAAGGTGGGCAGCCGCCTGCCAATTTCTGGATGGTGGAGTTGGTCGCGCCATTCCAGTTACTTGTGCGGAAATCGCTGTCATATTCATGTTATCTTTCTGTTTAATTCTCTACTCAGTGGCGATCTATTTCGCGTGGTGCTTCACGACTGGCTTCAAATCACCGATCCCCTATTTTTACGCTGCCTTCCTCACTGGTCTTCTCACTAGTCGACAGCAACGCGATGAAGAAATTTGTACGGCCAAGTGAGTCAACCATTGTGCATAAAATTTCTCTGACTTATATGTTCAACTAAGGTACGGAACAGATTGGGTTGAATATAAGCAAAGAGTGCCCTATCGGATCATTCAATACATCTATTGATCTTTCAGTGGGTCAAGAGAAGCCTTCGATTACAGGTTTGCGAACCCGATTACTCCCAAACAAAAGACTGATCCCCAGTCATTAATTCCTCTCCCATCTCGTTAACCTCTGAGAAAACGGCCCAGTCAACTCAAAGACTTCGGGATCCAATATGACAGGAAAACTTACCGAACAGATCGAAGTTGCTTGAATCTGCGTTTAGAAGAATTTCCTTTAGAGTCATGCTAGGTGGATCATCGCAGAATACATCTTCCTCTTGTTGACCTGATTTTGTGTTCTCATCGTCATCGTCCGAGGTCCTTGTTTGCCCCAGAGGTCGATGGACCGGTTTCTTCGGCATTGGAGTGGCATTGACATCGAGAAGATCTTCTGAGCCGGAACGGAAAATAGAAAAGAAATCTTCTTGCTCGCCACTGGTCTGAAGTTGAGACACCGATCCAGAAGAGCTGAAGCTGGGAAATTCCATGGACGGTGGCTCAGCCGATTCAAATAGTTTCGCTAGGGCAACAGAGCTCATTCGGGCTCTAGGAGTAGCGGTCATAACGCCCTGTTCGATAGCGGAAAAGCCATCTCCACGCTTTTTCGAAGCGGGTGTACCTGCAGTCCAGATTCGATTGGCTTTCGGTGTCTTCCGCTTGGCTTTGGGAGTTTTATGATGGGTTGAAGTAGACGTCGAAGATGTCGAGGCATTCGATAGGGAAGCGTCTTCATAATCTGTTTCGTCATCCTCGGTCGCGAAATCGTGCGTTTCGTCTACCAGCTATAGATGAGCATCAGTCTCAATAATGAAGTTATTTTAAGAAGAAAACCAACTTTGTCGACTTCATCATAGAAATCATCGTGAAGTATCGCTCCGAACATGGAAGGTCTGCCGGTCCGCCGTCGCGCAGTTGAGAACCTGACAGATTTTCGCCCAATACTTCTCGCCGACTTGCTCGGAGACATTACAGAAGTCAGTAGCGTTTGCGAAGGCGATGAAGCGATTCCCGTCGTTGTGCCTTGCGAGATGTGCTTAGGTTGTGGAATCCGAGATTTTGGTTGTGTATGGTTTAAAGCAGGCAGGCGAGGAGGTAATGTTTGGGGTATCGACGGGTATGAGAGTAGGGTGTTCGTTCGTATTGTTGAGATCCTGATCTCTAAAATGCCGTCATCTTCTGTTTCAGGGTTTAAGGTGCGATATTCATCCTCGAAACCAATTTTTACAAGGAGATTCTGGTCGGGCTGCGGGTTGAAGTTAATTGGTGACGCAGTCGCGACACTTGGAGACCATATTGCTATCGAAGTCGATAGAGAAATCGGATCAGCCGAAGGGGGAATACCATTCAGAGCTTCACTGAGTTCACGGGCTTGTCTTTTAAGCCGCAAGAGTGCGTCACCGAGAGCTTGTTTGACGCGTTTCAGCTGATCCATATGCCCTGCTAGCACAATCTCTGCGTGACTCTTCGTATCTTCCACACGACTTGGTTCATTAGCCTCTCGTTTCGGATGAGAAACGGATGCCAAAGGGAATTGTCTGAGCTTTTTGAGATAACTTCGATGGCGAGCGGCGGCAACCGGAAGCGGCGAAGGTTTTAAGTGAACATGCTGGGAGTAGTTTGAGTAATGAAGCTTGCAATACCAACTTTACGAGGTGACATACTTGAGAGCCGGGAGTAGATGAGAATATATGCTCTCCATTTCCAGCCCTTGTAACGAAGTCAAGTCCAGCAAGCTCTTTAAGAAAGAGGAGCGCTACTTTCCCCTGCTCATTTTTCCATCCCGATTCTAAAAGGCGACATTGTTTAACTTCTGCCAACGCACTGAGGCGAATCGTAGGTAAATTCGAGTATTTGTTCTCATGTGTTGGGTTTTGCTTGCCAACCCTTGTCTGGTCGTCTAATTAGCGGTGTCTTGATTAATGGCAACTAGCCTACCTCAATTAGTTCAAGGTCCCGTTGTTGTCGAAGCAACAAAGAAGAAGTCTTTATCCAATCTTGTCTAGCTGCTTGATGCTCTGAAAGAGCTCTTGTGTACAATTTCGGCTGCGAATGAAGCAGATCCTGAGAGACAGTAAGTCAGATTGTGCGAAAGACAGCACTTTGAGAAGCAAACCTACATACGATCATCGAATCAGAAGGAAGTACTCCTGAGATCTTCATTAGAACATGAGTTGATAGGGATACAAGCAGCTTTTCAAATCTAAAATTGCAACCGAGGTCGGGTGGCGCCAAAAGATGAATGTATGCTTGTACGAACTTCTCGCCCGCAGATTCTTCAATCAATGATTTTCTGACAACCACATCTTTCCACCAGAAAGTAGGGCTTTTGAGTTCTTGACTTTTTGAAAGTTGCCTGGAACTAGATTTCGCGTGATAAATGGACTGGTGCCGAAGTTGTTCGAGATATCTCGTCAAGGAGGTTCGAAATGCTAAGGAATCAGAGGGTTGAGAACATGGATAGCTCCCAAGGATCTGCATTAAGTAGAATCAGAGAGGTGCCGGTGTACTTTGAGGTAGATACTTACCGACTTTACGCCTTTTCCTTCCATCTTGCCAACCAGAAAGTATGTGACATCCTCCATAATTCTGGCTCGATCTCGCAATCCTCGAATCCTTGAATTAAACATTTCATGATCATACTCAGAGCCATTGGCGTTCGGGTAGTCAAGGATATGCAGATGAACAAGCAGAATTAATGACCACGGCAAGGCCGGCGTCGTCGCAGAGGACAAGGCCATCGTGCCAGTCTGCAAGAAAGCGCGACGAGCAGGGCCAGCAAATGCTCAAATAGGGACTATTTTTCTCACGAATGGCAAAGGGAAATTTCGAAAACTATGCAATACACAAAAGTTAAGACAAAAGAAGATAAGTAAAGCTCATTAAAGTTCTTTCGGATTAAATAAATCTTTCGTCGTGATTTCACTTGTAAAGTGTAAGCGAAAATCATTCCATAGGCCACTCATCAAAGTAGGAAGTCTAGCAGCAATGGGTAAAGTCTCCGCCAATCCAGAGCTTGATCTTTGCACTTGGATGGAGATCCTAATGCGTTTAAGCGATTGGAATTTAGGTCCCATCAGTAGTGCATCGAGCTCTCTCCAGTGACCAATGTCTTCGTCTCTGGTGCCAGAGAGAATGACTTGATCCCCACAGCAACACTTGAGCGTGACCGTTATTTCTTCCAATGGCATTGGCGCATCGCTAAGACTCGCTAGAGTACTGGCTACCAAGTCAATCCTATCGAACGTGAGGTGGCTTCTCTCTGCTGGGTCTAAGATGATCTTCCCAACGACAACAAAACGGATGTTTCGGATTGCCGATAGCTTGCCCATGTCAAAGGGGAGTGGATCTTTGAGCGAGGAATGAAATTGAAGAGTGAATGATTCAAGAGAAGAATGAGAGTTGTCGAGAAGCCACTGGATGTCACGTTGAGCAGGTTGAACATTGGCATATTGAGGAATCACGGTTCTCAGAAATCGAAGTTGTTGAAGGTGCATTCTTCCATACTGAGTGTAGTTTTGAGGTAGTTCGTTCGACATTCCGTAAACATCGCATGACAAGGACTGAAGCTTGGGAAGGCACTCGTCCCCGAAATGGTCACCGAAAATCACCATTGGTCCTTTAAACTCTACGTTTCTGAGTGCTGGGCCTCCCAATAGGGAGAGCGGTAAATTTACTACGCCATGAATAACGAGAGTCTTCATTGACGGCAAGTAGAAGAAATTGTGCAAATCTCCTTCCAAATGTTGTGGGAACATTACCGTGAAGGAGGGGAAGTGACCCGCAGTGTTGACTATTTTAAATGTGAATGATTGGATTTTGCTTCCCTCTCCAAGAAGAGAAAATATGGCGGCGAGGTCACCGTAGTTCGCATCGAACGCAAATTGTTGGTAAATAACAAGATTGACATAATCAAGGACAAGGGCGTTCACGCAAGACGCAAGTGGGAGTAAGCTGTTTGCTGGATAACGATATTCCAATAATCGACGTAATAAAGGTATCCTTTCCATGATTGTAATCCAACTAGTCGCATGGTTGGCGTTGGTGTCAGTGTATACATGCAGAGTACTGAAGACACGAGGACGTGATCGTTGGAGGAAAGAGTGCGATACGAGTAAGCATGCGCAAAGTGCTTTGTAGCCAGCATCACAATCATCAAGGAAATCGATGCACAGATCGATGATTTCTTGGTATAAAACGCAGTGGTTTGCCATGGAAGTGGTCCAAGTTTAAGTTGCGAATGGTTTACGGCAGCTGATGCCGCCGACGCCGTATGCGTGAAGCCCGCAACATCAGATTGGGTAGGGCCTAATCTTACCGAGAAAGTCCCTAAAGGCTGGCAAAAGAACTGAAGGACTACCCTAAAACTAAATTCAACATATTTCTACTAGTCACGTCTTCTTCTCCAAAAAAGCTGTATATTGGGCTGTGTAGACTGTCGTTTTGGCAGCTCCCGAAGGAACATTTAGCGAAACCAGGCGCCCAGACGATTCATCGATGAAAAGTGTAGGGTATTCAGAGGAGCTCTTTCTCAGTGTATATGGCTTCTTCCCTAATCCTGAGCCACCTTTTTCATCTGGCCAGGAATACTGAAAATGGGTTGTCTCTGCCCAGCTTCGCACAGATACACCATGATTATAGCCCAGTGCGGCTGAGAAGCCTTTGAATTTCTCCCCTTCTTGAAGTGTAATAAATTGGGGTTCCTTTGAACCCAGTTCGTCGTGAGGTATGACGAGTCCCATAATATTTTCGACGCCAACTTGAAGGACGACGAAGCGGGTCGAATCTCTGGTGAAGAAGGGCCGAGAGATTTCAGAGGTCTTGAAGTTCAACGACCAAATCAAAGTATCGTTTTTAGATCCGCCGGACACATCTCTGAGCTCGTAAGTTGCTGGTGTACGGGAGAGGAGACGGTTTCCTGGAAGCAATGCAATCCACTAAAAAAGATTTAGAGTTTCGTGTAATGACGGAGCAGACTTTAATAGGGGTAGTAGTACTCACACCAGCATACACTCCAGGCATACTTCTCTTCTCATTTTCTGGGTGTTTGGTCCAGTTGATCACGAAGAGATGGGAATCAAATGTGGTTTTTTCCTCTGCCCGATGGTGGATAGAATAGGCGACGTGATTGTGCAACAGACTGAGGGCATAACAATAGGAGATTATATAGCTTTTGTGAACGTGGGAGGCCAATAGTTCTGTTTGCAGCTCCTCTGAGCCCGCTTCGGTTGAGTCCACAGTAACGCGGTATATACGGATGAAGCAGGAGTCTGCTGGGATGTACACGGATTCGCCGTGTCCAAGACGTGTTGGAATGGGAAGAAGGAGAACGGCAAGCCTGAAGGCAAAGACAAATTTATCACCCTCCATGTCGATGGATAGTTTCACCCTTATATTGCAAGAGGACGCTTGCGTCAGTGAGACCGGAATCACCAGCCTGGCTACGGCATGGGATGATAAAAGGTCGTAAAAGTGTACATCTCCACTGCTCATTCCGGAAACAAGCCACCTACCACCAGGGATAAGCTGGGAAGCTTGGGCACCATCTGATAGAGCGAGACTATTTTCCGACGAAGGAGCTGTCCCTGATTTAGACCATCTCATGCCGACGCCTTTCCAAGATAGAATGAGATTCTCCAGCTCTTTGGTTGTGTAGTCGGAAATGTTTCTATCGGGCCATAGTGTGCGAGGCTCATAAGAGCTATAAGTTTGATATAAGCTGAACCAAATCGATCGCTGCTCAGTCGCATCGAGGAAAGCATGCGACAGCTAAGTACCGCCTCCAGTAAACATCATTGATAAGTTGAAGTGCGGACAGATGCACTTACAAGTCGAACACGGAGTAGGTCATTCCATTCTAGATGTCCGAAAATCTCAGATATCAAATCTAAAGGCAAAGCAGAGAATGGGGAGCTCATGAAAGGTGTGGTTCAGATCCCTTTTGGGATGTCGAAAAGAAACAGGGGCTAGATTTATTATGTCAGCAGGACAATTCTTTCAAAGTTGTCTATCAGCTTCAGCTCTGCTTCTTCGAAGTGCGACAAACCATCATTTCATGATGCCTGACGCAGACAAAGCTCTCTAAGGTTATGGCTGTTTCCACATCGAGGGTTGGGGAACAGCTGGTTACAATGGTCTTGGTAAACCGTGCAACAAATGGAAAGGTAAACTACTTCTGCCCACAACTTTATTCTTCAATCCATTTTATCGTCTTGAAGTAAGCTCGGTTGTATGAACTACGTCAACGTTAAACTTAAAAGAATTAATCCGAGTCAACGAATTGGGCTGCGACTTGGGTAGCGACACCAATTTTGAGTTCTTTTTCTCCGCAGGCGTCCTGCGATGTCCCGACGATTGATATACCATACTTCCGCCACCAATCCGTCACCTGTTCGTTTGTATCGTATGACATTATCTCGAAGTCAGTTCCCCAGCCTTCCATCAACACCTCTTCATCTGCGGAAGAACTGTTCATGTTATACTCAGAGAGCCTTCTCAGTAGTTCGTTTCGATGCCGTCTGATCGTTTCGTCTGGTGAGGTAAGGCGTATCCGGTATGCCATCTCACTTTCGTAAACAAACTTGAGTCGAGGTTGTCGTATTTCTTCGTAAGATGCGAGGAATTTAGAGATTTGATCCTTTTTCTGGATTTTTGAGAATAGAGAACCGAGAGTTTGAGCATCCTCGAAAGCCAAAGCGGGGTAATGATAGCTGCCAGGCTAAAAAATACTGATTCAAGTATGACGAAACCCCAAATCCTAAGAGCTTACAAGAATTGAATGTGCGGCTTCTCCCACGAGGATCACTTTTTGGGATATTGCATGAATGGTCTCGAGGGGGCGGTTCTCATATATTTTCCCGTAGAAAAAATTAGCTGTTTGGAAGAGTTTTCGCAGTCTAATGTGAGATTGAGCTACAATATCTGGAAGAAGTAAAAGTTGTTCTCACCTCTGCTCAAGTTTGCTAAGGTCAACTCCATAAGCCTTATAGTCAGTGCAGAATGTCCATTCTGCGTGTTCTGGCTTTGCCTCTCCTTCATATGGAACGACAATCGCAATGAGCCCATTTTTTCCGTGATTCTATGGCAGAATTAAGGCAGGAGATAGAACTGATAGATTATTCAACTTACCGAAAAAGAGCAATGGCAAATATAACCATCTCCGAGCCAGTAGTCCCACTAATGGGTTCACAAACTGTTCAGCTATCATTTGAGGAGAAGGGACTGAAGAGATATGCTTACACTGTTGAGCTCACATAAGGTGTCCAGGTCTTTGTCTTTCCGGATATCTTCTATTGAGATCGGTGCCATGACGTGAGCAAACTTTGGAGGAATCAAACTAGCGAGGTCTTCGTCATCTGAAAAGCGATCTTCTTCAACGTATTGCCTGAATACACTGTGCGATCCATCGCCCGCAATAATCACGTCGGCAGAAATAACCTCTCCAGTTGAAAGGAGGACATTGTCGGTTTGCGGGTCTAAGCCAGTCGCATCCACACCAAACCGATATTGAACCCCTGCTCGAGTCCCGAGCTCTAAAAACATGTCGACCAGGTCGTAGTGCTGGGAAGTCAAAGCATCAGCTTCCAGAACCGACATCGAGCAATATTCTTACGGGTGCTATCATGAACCCTGCGGATCCTTCAGATTTGATTTCGGCCATGAGGTGTAGGCTGAGGGCCCCAAGAGACGAGCCTGTTGTCGCATCGAAGAATTGACATCTGAAAAGAGAGATGCCGTTTGTTATACAACCAGGGGACGAAGTTCTTCTAAAAGTCCCTTACTTGTCACAACTCTGAAAAAGTCTCTCTATATTCTCTTTTAAACCCCATTGGATTAGAATGCGGGTCATACTGGGAGATGCACTGAGGCCAAATAGGTAAACTATTCAACCATCGCCTTAAGAAGTTTGCTTACCCCACGCAACCCAGACTCTACAGAAATGATTTAACTGTGTGCTTGTAAATTAAATAGGCAAAGGAGCTCACCCGAATATGCTCCTCGAAATGTTCAAGTACCAGGACATGGTGACCTGCTCTGGCGAGAGTGTAGGCAGCGGCGAGACCTTCAACATCTTTTTAGAGACACACGCAAAAGCTTAAGGAGATCCTACCAGCCAGTCCAGCCCCTACAACAACAAATTTTAAGCTGACACCGGCTTCTTCGTCCATCGCTATTCAAATGAGGTTCCAGTCGAGGGGGAAGAAAAGAAAGACAAAGGTGGCATGGTCAGGAGTAGCTGGTGCCTGTAAGACCCTGAAGCATTGTCTGTGATTGTGAACGTCGCTGCCGAGTTGCCGAGATATCCTCACAGTGTTGCCTTGTAGGCAAGCTATCAAAACTTGATCAAAGAAACAAGGCATACTCGAACGGCGAGAAAAATCGAACGAGCGGGCTTGAAAGATTTGAGAATGAATCTGCCTATACCCAACCTTACTACGAAGTCAAACAGGTTGGCCCTTCATTCTCCAGTCCATCTTGCTTACACAAGACCACCATCCTCACTTTTCTTCAACCAGGCTCGCGACGCAATTTCGGATAAGGCTTTTGCAGTCAAGTGTCAGAATCGTTGAAAATTTTGATATTTCCATACTAGGGGTTGATTATGTAGCTCGCGTGTCTCCGTCTGCAGGCGGTGGCATTGATGCTCTCCAGATGAACGTTCCATATTGACTCCACCAGTCGTCCACTTTTTCTGTCGCATCGTGGGTAATTATCTGCAGTTCTCCACCCCACATCTGCAGGATCATCTCTTCATCGGCCGCATTGCCTGGTGCGAACTCAGACAGCTTCTGAAGACAGGTATCTCTCACCACCTGAACAGGTCCTTTGGGCACACGCAAAACAGTTTGATACTGTTTTTCGTAGTGGTGTATGAATTCGGCTCTTGGTTGTCGAATCTCATCGTATGCAGTCGCTATTTGACCGATTTGATCTTTCCGTTGTATTCGAGAAAAAAGTCGACCAAGGGTTTGTGCATCTTCGATTCCCATTGCCGTTAGGTGGTAACCACTAGGCTGGATTTATTTTTGAATAAAGGAGCTTTTAAGTCGATAAGAAATGACAAACCATGGAATGATGAGCAGCTTCGCCCACCAAAATAACTTTCGATGATGGACCGACCAAACTTTCCAGTACGGCAGGACTTTCATAAACTCTTACAGCAAATGAATCTGCCATCCCAACTAGTTTCCGCAATCTAAAGGAATAATATTTAGGAGAAGAGAAGAGTGCGTTCAACTAGCGTACCTCGGTTCCATTTTGTCCATACTAACCCCGTAGTTTTCAACTTTTTGTGTTCTGTGCCACTCCTTGTTCTCACTGGTGGCGATCTCGTGGTACGGATGTACAATAACTACTGTCATGTCCTGGTCTTGAGTTTGCTGTCAGTGGGATTGTGTTAGTCTGTAGACGATCCAATCAAAGTCTAAAACTCACGGTAACGCTGCAATGGCAAATATAACCGTTTCCTAGCCACCAGTCCCACTGAGGTAACCATTAACGCAGAAAAGCAAGCAGAAGCATAAACTTACATCCAATGGCCCGCCTATGTCATCAAAATCACGATCTTCGCGAATCTTCGCAAGGGGTATTGTAGTTCGTAGTTGAACCACTCTCGCATCGCTTTCCAATTCCTGCGCGCCATCGGCCACGTACGACCTTATCGTACTATGAAAACCATCCGCTCCCACAATAAGATCTGCACAAACTCTTTCTCCGCTCTCCAAAATAACACACGGCGTATCAGGCTCCAAACTCACAACAGTCTCATTGAATCGAAATTTTGTACCCTTCTTTGATGCGAGTTGGTGGAACAAATCGAGAAGTTCCCCGTACTAGAATGCAGAATTAGTCACTGTAGTAATGCAAAGGTTCGGGATACGTGTGACACACCGGAAATATCGCAAACCCGTGAACCGCGTCTTTCTTGATCTCGTCAAGGATGCCTTGCGTTAAGGCTCCCAGAAATACACCCGTCTCGGCCTCATAATGGTGAATTCTGCAAACCATTCAGTGTTGACACAGATGATCCATAACAATGCTCACCGATTAAAGAGCACGGCCATCCTGTCCAGTTCGTCTTGCACACCCCATGATTGGATGATCCTGGTCATGTTCGGAGACGACCTGCGCAATGTCGTCAGGGAATGAAGGAAGCATTTCAGAGAACGAAGGCTAACACCACAGAGCCGTAACTCTGAAAGAGTTGGTCAGATAATGTTTATGAACCTCAAAGCTGATCACCACATACCCTCGCTTTTCCATCTGATTTCTCGATTACCACCACACGATGACCAGCCCTTGATAACGAGAAGGCAGTCGCCATTCCTAGATCCATTAGAGGTAAGGGTGTGACATACTCAGATATTTGGTAGCTGCACATACCAGCAAGACCAGCACCGACCACCACGATGTCAAGGGCAACACGAGCTTTTCCAGAGCGAGCCATTGAACGAAGCAGAAGCAGTGTGCAACAGTTTGAACGAGGGGAATGGGAAACCGTTCTTGCCAAATGTTTGTCTGACGTTTATAGCATTCCCAGAAATGAAAACCAGTTTACTTCTAGCTCTTCTGATGCTGGGCGCGACTTGACGGGCAATGTTAAATCCCACAAGCAAATTCACAGGGAAGGTTTGACCTGGCCAATTCGGCACGGTTGCCGCCATCCGTGAGGATGAGTGTTGTAATCTGTGGTGTTTATGGGGATATAAGTACCCAGTCGCTTCTGGCCAGGAAGATGTCTTCAGTCAATCCTTGCAGATAATTTCAACGTAAAACGAACCCAGACCCTAAACTCTCTTTCCTGGCAAGATTTGCAGGTACAACTATGTAGCCTGGACATGAATGAAGGAGGGACCTCCGACCACATGTTGCTGGTTAGCGGAAGCCAGGGCATTGTTCTACCATGGAAGGCTATTACTGGAAAAGAAAGGACTTGCCGACGGTTGTGGACCGGCCGATCTCCCCAGTTCCTGAACTCGGAGGTGGTCGACTATCAACAGAGAGGAATGGTCTTTAGAGATTGCCCAATCTGTCCTTATCTAGAAAGATTGCACACACACGCTAAGTTATCTAGAAACTGGAGCTGTAAAAGTAATACCAGCGATCTGGCACCTGTTCGCCAGAAATGAGCTCACGATAGAATCGTGGAATTTTCATATTACAAGAAAGAAGCGCTTTTCAGCCAGTTTGGATGTTTTAAGACTAGTCTAATCGGAATAAAACTGAAGCACTGGAGGGGAGGGGAGGCAACCAGAAATAATAAGAACATCAAAAAGATGAGATGCGAGTTACGGAAACGAAGGTGATAGTGGAAGCAAAACAAAGAGGTTATGAGACTGATCGCGTCATCTTTCTCCTGTGAGCTGGCGAGGTGTGGCAGTACAGGTAGCCATTTTTCAAGTGGCAGCTCATGGGTGAGTGCATTCTCAACATGTTCTCTCAAGTATTGGAGTTGTTTTATCAGAGAACCATAAGTATTATAAGAGAACTGACAGCAAAACGTTAGGCCGCGTGAGGCCGCTGCTTTTCTTGAGAAATCAATGTTCCGTCTCCTCCCAGGTTCTGCCAACCGTCTTAACGAGATCGGCCTCGGTGAGATGCTTGGTACTCGAGAAATACCCAGCAGCAATCTTGGCGTCAATTTCGACGCGCGAATCTGGAGGGATGAGATGGTCTGCAGAGAAATTCGTCAGACGATGCCTCGCCGTACACCACCGCATGGAGAAAAAATAGCAAATTGGGGAACTTACCCGGTATATCATACCTCTTCCGAATTGGAATTCCACTCTTCACGATGGCATCGTACTTCATGTCACTCATCGATACCATGTTATCAATCTTTTTGATGCCGAGCCAATGCAAAACGTCGGGCATGAGTGCTTGAAACCTCATATCCTTGACGCCAGCGATAATTTCCGTAGATTTGAAATACTTGTCTGCTGAGTCGCCACCGCGTTTGCGAAGATTGTACACGAGATACCTGGACGTACAGATTGGTCAGGGCCTAAGTCATATACAATGTACAGGACGAACTTGGTTACTTCGCCGAGGGCACGTCCCTCTTTTCTGAAGTAGACAACAACGCCAACGCCACCTAAACCATAAATCAGAGAAGATAGGGTAGAAATCGAGCTGTCACGCACCATTCTGGGCCCCGCGAATACATTCTTCGATGGCATAAGTGAGATAAGGTTTGCAAGTGCAAATGTCAGATCCGAAAACGTCAGACCCGTTGCCTGAAATTTGAATGAAGTTCTCGTAAGTTTAAGCCCCTATCGGTCGGTGTAATAAGAGAACATACATTCGTCATGCACGCGTACCGTAAGTTCCTTGCTCTCATCTGACATGAAGGCAGGGTTTCCGACTGAAGTAGTAAATTAGAATTGATGTGACCAATAATCGGGATTGAGACTAACAGATGTAGACTGTTAGACCCCCAATTGGGGGAAGGAAGACTTTAATATCAGGTCGGGTGATGAGTTCTGGGTACATCCCTCCAGTATCTTCGAACAAGGCTCGACGAAGAAGGCTTTCCGAGCTATATAATATCATGGTTAGATATGAACTTTTTGGAGGGTCCTCACACTCACATTCCGAATCTCTCAGCAACACCAGGGAGATACCAGACAGGCTCTACAGCGGCCTTGCCGACGTTGACCTCAACACCAGGCTCCGCGTCACTCGGAGTGCCATCCACATTTCTGAGAGGCTGACTTCTCAATACAATCGCCCCATCTACCTTAAGATCACCCTTTCTTGCGGCATCATCAAGCTCGCTCATCTTCAAATGAGCTTTCGTAACAGCAATGCTTGGTCGAATATCCAATCCAAGTTCTTCAATCTCGCGTTTGAAAACCTGAGGAGCCAAGTGACCCCATGGATCGAACGCAACGATTTTGGTTGGATCGGCCCAAGTAGGGTTGAAGGGGATGTCAAGGGGTGGCGTAGTAAGATCGTAATTCGGTTTATGGGTGGGATCCAGTGCCCCCATGGCAATTGAAAGTGCGCGATAGATCGAATAAGACCCGGCATGAGCGCCAAGCGCGTTTCGGTGCTTGATTGAAGAAGGAAGACGAGAGCAGACAATCGGACCACGTTCGGTCGGATCTGCAGCTCCCCAGGCAATAGGATGGGGCACAATCCCATGCTGGTCAGGATACGCTGCAGGAAGAATGTCAGATCGGAGCAATTCGACTTCATCAGGGGACTGACTTGTAAGATTCACTCGTCCGGGATACAACAACTTCTCTCTTTCTTTATCGGTCAACGGCTTTCCCGGAACTGAAGTAGCCGCACTAGACGACGTTGCCGGCGGTGGGCTGGAAGGCGTGCCAGATGCGCTTGTCCGGGTTGGTGTGCTGGGTGGCAGCACGGCCTTTGGTTCGAGGGGTGTTGTGGGTGTCTTTCCAGGCGGCGTCAAAGCATCAATCTAGATGATAGGACCTCGTAAGGAGAACGTATACTCAGTAAATTAGGTATACCTTGGCTTGCATGGTTTGCTGTGAAACTTGCAAGGCCTGCAATTGTGCCAAAATTTGCGTCAAAACTGCATCGGACAACATTTCTACAATCAAAGAGAAAGAGAAAGAGAAGGCCACAAAAGTATAGAAATCGATTTATAAAGGTGTCTGATACAAAGATCCGGCGCTCGCCTGCAGGACGAGGTGAGGCGAAGGATATTCGAAATCGTGGTGATAGCTATAGTTCAGGAATCAGACGCGTCGGTTGTAATACTAATAGCCGACAACGCCATACACGCAGTTCCGAAGAAGGAAGCTACGAAAATTCGTAATATAGTTTATATCTTATTTCTATCGCTGCAAGGGTATGGCGATTATTATTGTACCACATAACGGCCACTCGCGGTACGAAAAAGTCGACGGGTATAGTACATTTCTTTTAGGAAAGCAATTTCAGACAATCGGGATGTGTTTACTTGTGTACTCAAATGCAGACTAGCAAGGTTTATTGCGACTGGGGCTCTTTTCAAGAGTCACACAATAACATTATGCCCAATACAGGTCCCTTGTTGTAGAAAGCTTGACAGTAGAATCCGAGAGCGGTTGATGGCATACTACTGATATGTAGCTAATGTTTGCTCAATCGAGTCGACATGTTAAAGAAGCATATAGTTTGGATAGAGAATGACAGGGAAGCGTCATGGAGTCATGAGGAAGCAGAAGCAGCAACCAAATCAGCGTTAGAAACAATTCCAGCGTGTATCTCGATAGTAGACAACAGTTTGTTGTCAGTTTAATCCGAGCTCGAAAACAAGTTTGGACAAGAGCAAAGACCCAAAAGAAAGCCGTCATGCGTCATTCGATAACCAGCAAGGCAGTAAGTAGCGTAGTTAGGGAGGATTCGCCAGTCCTCCGGAGAATGAACGAGCGCGATACCAGCTGTAGTCGAAACGTCGTTTAGATCTCGAGGTTTTGTGTGGAAAGCCAGAGAGCAAAACGATGTTGGTAGATAAGAGATTGAAATGCATGTACCCTGCGCTATTGAACATCCGATACGTCAGACGTATTCGAATAAATTGCTCATAAGCCCTGAAATACCTGCTGAACAGCAAGGCGGGCCAGCGCCGAGAACGTCTTCCATACAATGTCCCGGGTGGAGATCGTCGCAGATTATCATATCATCTGGGGAAAATAACAGATTCGCAGGCGGAACAGCAGGTTGAATCGGCGACTCCGGAGGTGGGGAGCTTGAGGGAAGCGGACTGGAGGTACGAGACGAAGATCCTGGAGCCGGAGATGGGCAGCTTGGCGAAGAAGACCGCATATATGCACCCATTTCAGATGCCAAGGCCTCAAAAAGAGGATTTTCGTCTATGAACAGTACTCGAGACTCAGAGACGCAAGACGAAGGTGGTTCCGACGAACGATCGAGCGGGGAGGAAAACTCTGAAGCTAGGGCATTTGTTACTTCAGATTTTGTATCCAAAATAGCAATATCCTCTTCAACGGCTGGCTCAGGGGGCGGAATTTCTGGCGGAATACCGACTTCCAGTTCATACGAGTCGTGCGGAATCTTTATCCTGAGTTTCTTGGCCACAGTTCGACGGCGATACCACCAAGCATGAACGTTATTAGGATTGAGATTCCGTGCAGCAGCCCAAGCTCTTCGAGATCCAGCGGAAGGAATGCGAAGGTCAGCGTTCCAGATTTTGTTGAGCTCTAGAAAATGAACTGCATGGATTGGCTGAAACTCGGTAGAAGTCGCGTTGTCGTTATCCTACACAAAATAGGGTTTCAAGCTATACGGTTCAAATAGAAGTGTGAACATACAGATATCTGCTTCTCTAGTTCTTCCTTCTTAATCTGGGTTTTCCTGGGAGCCATAAAGATATTTATGCTCAGAAACTTTGTGGTGGTTCGAAAGCAAAGGTGTGCTAAAATTAGCCAGATTTGCAAAGCGTTTGATCGCACTGGAATTCGTAGAAATTTAGTTGACACGCTGGTGATTCTGAAGCGTATCCTCCCCGATCAGCGGTTCTCATTTATTTCTAAGAAAATTTCTCAAATTTTTGTATTTTAAAGGTTCAAGTTCTGTGTATTTTCCTTTTATCCTAGGTAACTTGAATACTGCTTGAATGTACGCGAATAAGTCACCTGACTTGACGCGACCCCTGAATAGCCCTGTGTTAGCGCGAGAGTTGGTGAAGATCCATCATTCAGGAAAAAACAAGAAAGAAATGAAAGATAATATATAATCCTTTTTTGAGAAGTACCCACACAGGCGGGACAAAAGCACAGCCATTACGAATACTGAAGGACCCCGGCATTGCGGATAAAGTGTACTGCGTATATGCTACACCAGCTCACCAGTGTCAGAAAGTACTGGACTAACCTGTAGAGTCAATTCACAACGTAAGAGTACTAAAGAGTGTACAATTCCTGGATCAAAAAATCTATAACACCTCTGCTTGTTCTAACAAGGTTGCTGCATGTCCAACACGCTCTTCACTTGATTTGTTTCCTTTCATGGCATGTGAAGTTGTTTCATGTTCTCATTCCTGGTCAGCAGCTAGAAGTCCACAGGATATGTCACATCGTTTCAAAGTCGTTATCTCTACTTCACGTCGGAGAGAAGACTGGGGTGTTTACACAACAACTCTCCCTCATTGCAGTGGGGTGGACGCCACGCCTAGCGCAGCAAAAGGATATGTTCTCGTCTTGACTTTCTTGAAGCATTCCTTCCTTTCCTGTTCAAATTTCATAAAGCGTACAGACCGGCTCTGTTGAAAATTCTCAACTCCTTCATCCTTTTTGTCTAGCACAAACTATTTCCAGCATTATGAATCCCCATCAAGACGCCAACACAGAACTTGAATCATACGAGTCGTATCTCATTCGATATAATCAATACATGACAACTCAGCGTCGAGTATCCGACTGGGTCCAGTCAACTCAAAGCGAAGTAGGAAGTTCTCAGAGCTCAGACATTCAGCGGCATACAGCCAGGCTGAGCTCCCAAGAGCGCAAAGGCAGATCAAACGAGACACGCAAGCGGGGTGGCAGTAGAGGAAGCTCGAGGACAGGCGCTGGCGCAGCCCAATCGACTGACTGGGGGCGAAGAAGAGGATCTAGTACTTCAAAGAGCAATCATAGGCCAGAAAGACATCAATCGCCCTATGCCTATGATCATGAAGCTGGCACGCGAAGAAGTAAACGCGCTCGTAGGTCACCTTTCGACTCCGAGATCGTAAGCGTCGCAGGACTCGCACCAATACCTCCTCTGCTCGCACTATTCTCCTCTTCGCTCTTCGTATGGGCGCTAGATCTTGTGCCTCTGATGATGGTAGTCCTTGCGTTCGTCATCTTCTTGACTATAACTGGTGGGATATCTGGATCCAGTCCGTTGGTAGATTCTCAGAAGGGGTCAAATCACGTTAAGGTGAATTTACCTCGAGCTACTCCGAGTCTTTCTAAAGCCAACTGATTCTCGATTAGAATTCTTCGCTGAAATCGCTCGAAAATCCAATACCGCTCTTTGAAGGCCGGCCTTCGGAGCGTGGAAGGTTAATCGAACCTCCAGTGCAAGACACTGGGATCCAGCTATTGTAATGCCGGAACCTTCGCGAGTCGAAGGTATGGTGACCAAACGGATAAAGTCAGGAGATGATCTTCTTCGTTCTTGCGAAGAGCTCTGACAAAGCTGGCGGAAATATTTATTGCCCGAATATAAAGATCAAGTAGTATGAGAAACTTACTCGAGTAAGCAATCGTTACTGAAACAAGTCCTCTGCATGTTAGAAGGTCCGAGACAACTCTCAGGCTGTCAACAAAGCACCATTGCTGTCGAGAGATAAGAGCACTCAAAGCTCGATAGATAATTATACACATTTTAGCATGGCAAAAGGGGTTTAAGAGGTAAAATTTTAGCGCCAGAAATCCCGTTTTCTCGGCCTTCTGTAAGCTTGGCAAGCTCGAACATACGGAATGAGCGCCCGCATCGACGTGCGGTACACCGTTCGTTTAGTCACGTTCCTGAATTTGAGGAAGCCTGAGATTGGAACTCCCTCGCGATCTTCAATACGCCTACCACCTAGATTTTCCGACAGATGGCTCAAGCGCAACCAACCATTAAACCTACGCTCTGGGTTGTGGTTGATGATACAAGTCCGGAAATATCATATCTCGGGCCTTCAGGATCGTGGTTCGGGCAAGACGGAGTTTCGAGCTTCTTCACACGGAACGACTCAAGCGCCATCATCAATTCCAACGGCTTGGTCTACAATGGCACGCAGCATGGATCTAGGCTTCCTGCAAGCTTTTCGTTGTCTTATTCAGGTGTGTACAACCAGGGTTTATTAGATTACGATATTGTCTCAACTCGAATTCCCTTGCAGGAGTCGGTTTTGAAGCCATAGGGACCATCGAGCATGGCAATCGAAGCAAAGGAGACCTGCAGTGGCATTGTTTTGTAGACGGAAACGAAGTTCAGAATAACACGAGTATTCAAACACTCCCCGCCGATAACAACTGGTTTATCTGTGGAGATTGGCAAACCGGCGGTTCTGGCGAACGGCAACATACCCTTACAGTCAATATTAGTGCTACGAAGGAGCTGCCATTTTGGTTCGACTGGATGAGATACACGCCCTCCTCAGATCTTTCGCTGGAGAATAAGATGGTTCGACTTGAAAAGGACGATCCGTCTGTTCTTGCGGGACTGAGTAGTGGGTGGGATGTTGGTATGGGTACTACCACAACCAAAGGCGCTTCCTTCAGATTCGAGTTCATCGGTAATTCTCATGATACTTCAACTGACCTGTGAAAGCCCTAATACTCTATTAGGGACTTCCTTTGGCTGGTACGGCCTCGCTCAGCTGGATAATATTGACCCACCGACGGTCGAAGCTACAATTGGGTCATATAGCGTCGATGGCGGACCAAATCAACCAGTCAACTTCCCCAACGTACCTTCTCGAGGACATTGGTTCAACCAAAAGTTTTTCGAAACGGGTATACTTCCAATGGCTAAACACAAGATCTCTGTGATTTATACGGATACGGGTAAATACCCTCTTGGCTTAACCTTCCTCCGCATGCAGAACGGTAGCTTGAGCGATCTAGTTGCGACTCCAGAACCGCCGGCTCACTCGCCACGACAGAATATTGTTATCTTGAGTACAGTCATTCCGATTGCTGTCATAGCAATAGCGATCCTTCTTGGTTGGTTTGAAAATCGGCGTCGACGAAACCGGCATTCACGAGAAGTTCCTCAAATAAGTGGACCAGGCGATGGCGAACCTCAGGACTTGACGACACCTGTCCCTTTCTTCTCCCCGGCTTCTCCCCTCGGCTTCACTGATAAGAGTACCTTCGTCAATCGAAGCGACCCTTCTGCCGTTCTTGCGTCTCAGCGGGATAACATTTTGGTGCCAGCTGTTGAAAGAAAGAATGCCAATAATGAACCAGAAGTGGTTCGGGTCGGTTTATCGGACAGAAGGACGACATACACCAGTGAAGCTCCTCCAAGTTATACAGCTTGACTTATTTTTGACCCCAAGTACAATGCGGGACGCTTTATAAAGTATTAGTAATTGTTAAGTTATGCAGTGGGTTTTCTCTTGGCATTCTCGGATATTTTGGGCGTGTATAATATCATTTATCTCACTCTTCAGAAAGAGGTTCATGCTTGAGAAAAATCTTCGACATCATGCTGGCAGTGTATTCAATGATTTTCCTTGATTCAAAAACTATATGGCTTCCATGAAAGATTGCAAACTTATGCCGCACATCAAGGAGTTGTTAAAGTAGAACCCGGGAATTCCGATTGTCTCGATGCCAGAACCATCACTAGAGAAAGATTTGAGAAGCATCTTACACGGATAGCCTTGCTTTCTCTTTTCTAGCTCCATGGTTGATCATCGCAGAGGATCACCGAGTCGAAGTTGAGGACTGATAACGAGCTGCTTGCTCAAAAATTGACGTTTAAAGTGATGATATAAGTGAACATGGCGCTTCACCAGAGCACGAGCTGTCAGAGGTAAGCTCCAAGCTGACATCGATCCGACCGCACAGGACATAGAAGCACTGGTGGATAAGTCAGCCCACGGCGAGCTCGCTGAAAAATACGCAACGCCAACCTATAAAAGACAGGTCTTTCGTCGACCATCAATCGACATAAAACTTCACCATCGCTAAACCCTTCATGACAGATCAAAAAAGTCTTTCATTTGGCGTTCTCTTGCTTCCTGGTTTCCAGATCTTAGACGCTGTTGGGCCAGTAGATTTCATCAACAGTCATTCTCAACAGTTTTTGAAGTTTGTAAGCTTGGCGCCCAGCTCTCTCGTCGCCAAAGCACCTTCAATAGAATGGCACTACATCTCGCACTCGCTAGAGCCAGTTCAAACCACCTCCTTCCCAGTTCAACATCCAACCACCACTTTCAAAGAGTGTCCCAAGCTCGACTACCTTATCGTTCCAGGTGCAGATTCAACAACACCTCTACCTGAAGGTTGTGCAGAGTGGCTGAAACATATTTTCGAGAAGGATCTGGGAGGGTTGTTGTTGATCTGCGTAGGATCGCTGTCTGTAGCAAGGTCGAGCAATATTCTCGACGGACTACACGTTGCGACGAACAAAATGGGTTTGAAGATGATGGTTCCAACACCCCATTACGACAACTTGAAAAAAGTCAAGTGGGTGGGAGACAAACGATGGGTTGTTGATGGAAAGGTCTGGAGTACTGGCGGAGTAACTTCTGGGATTGATCTTGCGGCTGAATTTGTGAGAAGGACTTTCGATCCGGAAGTGGTTACATTGGCGAAGAACTTGATGGAATATACGGGAAGGCCAGATGCACCAGACGAGTTCGCTTTCATACTTGACGGCGTTCCATTATGAGGGTGGAATCAATGGTTGTACACGCTCAAACTCAAGAACATATGCCAGAGGAGTTGTAGCATAGCGATAATGTAGTAGGGCGTATAAAAAAAGCCAGAAGAGAGCATCCGCGTTGCTCACGGCTACAGTTTCCAATCTTTTGTTGTAACGCATGAAACAGAGCACTGAAGACGACAAGAAGGACGTACGATCATCATCTGGCCTCCTCCAATTCGAACATAGCCACCTCCTGTATTGCTTTCTCTTTTGAGAGCAACCAGAGTACCTAATACATAACCCAAAAACAGGGCCTAGCCTAACTGTCAGGCTGCAATGCGGATGCGTCAGACTAGAAGGTTGAAAACATCGGAGTCAAGCTAATGCCGCTTCAGACCCATGTAGGCTGGCATCCAGTCTACAGGAATCATATCATTGACTTTGAGCACGGTAATAAGGCGGCTGTGTGTTTACTATCCGTTACTCATCAGGATGACGACGTACGCGGCCTGCCTAAAAATCGGCCAGGTCCTTCTTCGATGTTTTTTCACACCACACGGCTTGGCATATTGGATGCATATCAGTCAGATGAGATATTGACCATGGCCAGCAAGATCCCAATCATGAGTCAGTGTCCAATCGCGCAGCACTAAGAAGCACGGCTGGATAACTAATCTCAAAACGAGGGCGCCGAAGAATATTCAACATCAATCTAGAAAGGGAAATTCAGGAATGTGGTTGACCGTCAGGACCATATAAAGCATCACCTTGCCGTGCATCATTAGCATTCCTTCATTCATGACAGACCAAAAAACCCTTTCGTTTGGTGTCCTCTTGCTTCCCAATTTCCAACTCTTAGACGCTGTTGGGCCGACGGATTTTATCAACACTCATTCTCAACAGTACTTTAGTCTCGCCGAAGGCCTGGTGCCGGCTTCTCTCGTCGCGAAAGCGCCTTCAATCGAATGGCACTACATCTCGCACTCGCTAGAACCAGTTCAAGCTAGTTCCTTCCCAGCTCAACATCCAACTACCACGTTCAAAGACTGCCCCAAGCTCGACTACCTTATAATTCCCGGGCCAGATCCGACGAAACCTCTACCAGAGGGATGCGCAGAGTGGTTGAAAAATACCTTCGAGAAAGATTTGAAGGGGTTGTTGCTAGTTTGCACAGGATCGATGGTAGTAGCAGGTTCGACCGATATTCTCAACGGGCGTAACGTTGCGACGAACAAACTGGCGTTGAAGATGGTAGCTTCGACACCCCATTATGAAACCTTGAAAAAAGTCAAGTGGGTCGGTGATAAGCGATGGGTTATCGATGGGAAGATCTGGAGTGCAGCTGGTGTGACGGCCGGCATTGACCTCGCGGTCGAATTTGTGAAAAGGACTTTCCACCCGGAGGTAGTTGAGTTGGCGAAGAACCTGGTGGAGTATACGGGGAAGCCAGATACACCAGACGAGTTTGCTTTTTTAGTCGAGGGCGTTGCACTCTGAGTGCTGAGATGGATAGCGTACACAACACTGCTTACTTCACGCTGCCACAACTGCAACCAAAAATCTGTAATTAAATATGAGAAGTAGCCTCTATGAGAAAGGAAAAAAGATGGACGATCACGACTGGTTTTGACGACCGACGAACGACGACCAAACCCAGCTGGCCAACCAGGAGATTACGCTTTACAAGCGCACTCGTCAGGCTACATCGTTAGAGTGTTTTGGAGCACGTTTTGTGAGGTGGCATGATATCCTAACGCTCAAGAGCCCGGCGGTTCACTGGATAAGGAAGAGCCGCCATGAACGAGTCTGGAAGGTTCCTGCCGCTCTACACCACGTCACTAATTATGTTGTAGGTGGAAGGCATCTTCAATGTTGCTTTGTTTGCGCCAACCAGTGTCGCTGAAGAGCAGCAGTAGTACAAGAAACCTGGTTGATGGGGAAGTCGAGAGAGCTGGCGATATTCTGCAAGCCTCGAAGGGAATGCCTGGTTTTACAGACTTGACGGGGGACTGAGCGGAGAGACGGGATGTGATGATCCTCACTTGCTGAAAATCAAGGTAAAGTCCAGGGAGAACATATGCATCTTATTGAATTTGCCTAGTGAGTGAAGCTATTGATCAGCTTACTTGGCATGACGCCGACGCTTGACCCTTGGACCTTTCTACTTGTCATTGCAACTTGCCCTCCGCGACCAAGTATACGACAAAACGCAAAACCATGAATGGCCTGAATGAATTATACGAGAAACACTACTGAACCTGGTTCAGTATTTGGCGAAAAATCGGCACTTAAGGGACTCACCTAATAAACGCTCTATCCTTTCTTCGTCTTCTTGCTCTCTACAAAAAGTACTCTTTGTTTCACTGAAATGATATTTTACGTGAGCGAAATTCATGACTTGTATGCGTAGGTGCTTACCTCGAGGGTCATATTTCACTGCGGACAATTTTGGGCCCTGTCTTAGTCGCTGGGTTGAGTAGAAATATCCAGTTTGCGCAGTGGATATCATCCGCACTATCATAGTCCTAGAATTGTTGTGTCAGAGATGAAAGCGAGAGATTTGTGCCTCACTTACCTTGCCTTCGCTTTCGCCGCCATGGTGGTTAAACAGAGACGGCCATACCGTTCCGAGCCGCGTGGTGACAACGAAGCTCACGTGGGACTGTCGCGGCGCGTCAAGGCTCCAATGGCAACAATAGAACCACCTTTGTGGGCGTCTGTGGACAGGATTTCGTTGCTAAAGCTGCAATGTTGCTCATTGTTCAGAACAAGGTTTCCACCGCACAGCCAATTCTTGTGCACCTAGGGATCTTGTAACTGCACCGTGTACCAACAACAAGGATAACAGGAGACTGCATAATTGCAACTGCCTCGTGTAACCACGCCTTATGGTGGCATTGAGGTATATGAGCGCCGTGATACTTGGCAGTGCTGTGTAGTTTCCTCACCCTCCCTTCCGCCATGGGTTCCAACACAGAATTTTTCAGTCAAGCCCAACGTTTTTCTGTAAACAATTCACCGATCACTGTCAACCATCTTCAGACAACAATTTCCGGGGGTGACTTGAGTGGTGAGTTGTTCCTATTTGCCCCTTCCTTACACCGACACATCTAGTAGCCCCTCTGGCCAAACTTTCTTCTCGGTGCGCGTTTGGCGCATTCTTGAATTCTGCAGAGCGAGGGGATCCTCCGACATGCATGCCGAAAACCCGCCAAAGGTTGCTCTCACATATGGGGGGATGGGCCACAGGCGGGGACGAATTCTCATCGGCGATGTGGTTATCAGGCTCTGCTGGGTCCGGTAAAACCGCTCTCAGTCAAACGGTTGCTGAAGAGTTGAGAGAGAAGGGTTATGTGCTTAGCTGCCATTTCTTCTTCAGGACGTCCAAAGACGGCCAACGGGCAGATGGATATCGTTGGGCACCCAACCTTATCCATGAAATGATTCGTGTGCTCCCAGAAACTCTGCCCTTCGTGGAAAGGGCTATCCATCTGAACGACTCTGTTTTCGGTCAACACCCCGAAGCACTGTTATACGAGCTTTTTGTGAAACCTCTCATCGCCGCTACTGGATCCAATAGCAAACTCAGTTTCCGTCGACTTTTTCGAAGATTCCGACGTTCTCGGTAAGCTTTTAAATCGATATAGGGTATGAGCTGCTCTGATATCATAGACAGGCCAATCTCGAACTACTCACCGAAACTCATCGTGATAGACGGGCTTGATGAGTGCAACTCGCCCCACTTACAAGAACAAATCCTTCGAGCAATTGCCAAGACGATTCCAAAGCTTCCCATTCCCATTCGATTCCTCATCGCAAGTCGTCCGGAGACACACATACGTAACGCCATTGATCGAGAATTCAAAAATTGCAAGATCATCCATATCAACTTAGACGAAGATCAAGACGTTCTCACTGATCTCAAGGAATATTACGATCAACGCTTCAATGAGATTCGCCGGAATCATATCTCCCTCCGAGGTCTAGACAACTGGCCTTGTAAAGAAGACATCGACATCCTTGTCACAAAATCGTCAACGCAATTCATATTTGCAGCGACCGTAATGAGATACATTTCGCAGCAACGCGGCCTTCCCGGACCCGTTGGAAGGCTCAAGATCATCTTGGGAATGTCATGCACACCTCGGGACGATCGTCCATTCCTTCAACTGGACACTCTCTACGAAATTATTCTCCTTACGGTCGACGAAGCTGATCTTAGGCTTGTCCGTTTGATATTGACATTCATTTACATGGCAGGCACTACCGATTTCCCATACCTTGGCCTCAAAGCCTCTCCAAAATTCATCGAGGATCTGCTCCACTTAGAAACCGGTGATGTTCCTCGTTTATTGGATCCTCTCGTTTCAATCCTCGAGCTTCCCGCGAAGCCAGATGATCCTATCAAGATGTTGCACGCTTCGTTTTTCGACTATTTCAGGGATCCAGTTCGATCGACGAATATGTCAATTCCGCTCGAAGAAGCCCACGAGGCGATAGCTTGCTGGTATTTCGACGAAATGGAGAAATTGAGCGGTTGGCAAATTGAAAGTAAGTTTCGTTGCGTCAATCATCGAGTATTACGATCTGATGTATCCCCAGAGTCTTCTTTGAATGTTGAGAATTTGGATCGTTTACTCCGCCACGCCTCTCTAGCTAACATGTCTTGGGAGCTGGCTTTGAGACTATACGCGATCCAAGGCAACATGGTCGGACTTATCATGAGTCCCGTAAGTAAATTCAGTAAATCTCATTTGCATACTCCTGATCGACCAACACAGAAAACTTCGGGGAAGATGGACGAGAATATCCTGGGTAATTACATAGTTCGGATTTGTACTATCCTCAGTTCCAAACTTGGAAAAATGAGGCAAAATTCGATCAACTCTTATGACAACAATACACTGGTGAGTGAAATATGGCGTTTCTTCGACATCTATTAACTCTTCCTCAGGTACACCAGCAACGCGAGTCGGCTACTCTTATCATACGATTGATCTGTGATCTTGCCGATGTCTCTATTCTGGATTCCCTGATGCCTCGACTACAATCCGCCGTTCGATGCTGGAGGTACAACACTCCAGCGTTATCGGGAAATCTATCTGCCGACTCGTGTCCGCCGCTGATCCGAGAACTCTTCAAGAAGCAAAGCGTTGCTACTCTTTATCGAAAAGATTTGCTCAAAGTCTTGGAGCATCCGGGCTACTTTGGCATTGACCGTCGCGCGGATGCTGATTTCGCACCCGAAGTTCTCAACTTCCTAAATGCCTTGAAGTACGTGAAGCTTCGATTACTCTGGCTTTTATGTGTCTCATCGAAGTATTCTATACATTAGGTCTATCAGACCTGTCAACGCTGAGCGTATAACTCAAAAGGAGATTGATGATGTTTTTGTACAGTGGAACGATGATGAGTAGTTGGAGATGCCTCCCATTTTTGTCGAATGCCATGTAGATATGAGGCACTCCTTGACTCATAATACCCAAGATTTAATGTCCTTACTGCAGATATATGCTAAAATGCCTGACATCGTGATAATATTGCGATTTTATTCTCGTAAAGTTGTAAACATCGTAGTAGATAAATGAATACCTTCATAAAGAAAATAGAAAAATTTGTAGAAAATACGCAGTAGTCTAACGCTTGTCACTGGTTATCTTGGAGCGAAAACTACACCATCAGGCGCCATGAGGAAATAAGAGATATCGAACACTTGGTACTATTGAAACAACAATCATAACTCTTCAACCAGAATGAGTGTCATATGAGCCCCCTGGTTTTTCCTGCTATGGCTCATCCAAGTGCCTGGCGGTGTGCACGTCGACGCGAACTCCCGCCATCCACTCAACATTTGCCCCCTCTCCACTTGACTCTTTAGTCCGCAGGATGGTCATTCCGAAGTTGCCGTTAACATACGGATCTTTTTGTAATTTCTCGGGACCGTTCTTAATTTTGATCCCACCTGGAACGTCGTCAGTGAGATAAATTCGGTTGTTGAGTATCAAAAAGAGGCTGTTCGAGTAGACCTTCCCAAGGATGATGGATCTATGGCCTCTTAAAATGGGAATGAGATATCAATATCGGTACGACGTACGGAAATGTAAAATAAACCCCCTGCAATGACGTGGTCAGAAAATGAAGAAATATCTCGGGCAAAATCAGCTGACCTTAAGAACCAAGAAGAGTACCAAAGTTGAAAGTGCAACAATCGCTAGTCAGAGTCTCAGTCTTGGAAGGATATGGTATTTCGGGCCCCTTACTGGACGTTAAATTGGTTTCAGCAATCAGCAAAACAATTTTCCGGACTGTTTCCCTTGTTCGATTAGTTTCGGTTGCGGAGTGTCGTTTACACAACTGGTTGGATGTATGACATTATCAAATCAAAGGGAATATCATAGATGGAGCCTGAGACGCACCAAAACACACATGGTGGCCGCAATGACCGTATCTGCGATTCCTGCGCCTCCAAAAAGCAGCTACTTGTGTATAGGGTCCATGGGGATACCGACACATAGCAGTAGTGACATACCCAAATACCAGGAATGGCCGTTTGTGAAACTTTTTTCAAGCTCCCTAGTCTGTAGTCCTATATTATACAGTTAGTATTGTGATTTGATGTGATAGCCGATGACGAGCTCACCGCAATGCCAACCCAGACTGCACCACCGAGCTGTGCAATAACAATCTAGTAGAAAGATGGAGCGTCAACAGTCTGGTCACATGAATTTATAACGTGTTCACAAGCATAACAGCTGCAGAAATGGGCCATGCCCTCCTTTCAATCATGGCGATCCGGTAGCAGTAGAACGTCTGTACTGCAGTAGCTACAATAGCGCCTAGCACGGGCGTGTCAATTGGTGATAAATACGGGTTATCCAGGGCGCTCATGCTTCCGAATCCTGCTGAAAACCAATGATAAGTGTCGGACGTAAGCATGAGGGTAGACAGTGTATCAATAACGAAGACGCCATATACTTGAGATGAAAGTAAGATAGGAGTTTCTCGACGAACCAAAGACACTATACCGAGGAATTTCAGGTAGATCTTATCGTCGGGGAATGTGATGAAATAAATGTCTTATGATTTCATGAGATTCGTGTGGATCACGTTAGCAGAGAACACACTCACAAAGCTGGACGCTCAGTATACCAAAGAGAAATGCATTACAAAGCGACCCTAACAGCTAGATAAACCAAAAATCATGTCATCTTGAGAAAAGGTCAAGGGAATTTCGAGTTTTTGTACCAGAGGTGCCGTTCTAGAGTGACTGATCATCATTTGAGCGTGCCAGCAGTTCGAAAAAGGCTTACAAGTTTACGACCGTCGTAGAGGTGGGAGATACATCAAGCGACATCCTTGAGAGTAAGTAGGTTGTGTTAATAGGGCCTGTAGCAAGCAAGGACGTTCTGTTCGAGTCCTATATACAGAAAGCCAGTGTTCATGATGAACTTAGTATGATCGTTCCAAGCAGGGATTTCAGAACAAGATTGAGACGAAGGGCGTGATGTAAGGAGAATCAAGCTGTGAAAATTCTTCTGATGAAAAGCTCGAGGATCCAGCTACACACGCAGTATATTCTCTTGATGTGGATGAAAGGTGATCAGGATGCTTGTTGCGAAAATTAACAAACACTGACAGTGCACAGGTCTGGGCAATACACTACATCACATGATTGACGCTTCGCACAGCGCGTCGTTTCTTTTCACTCACCCTCAGTCACACAACTCTGGGGTTAAGATGCCGATGGATCAGCCATCCCATGAAGGGAGAACTTCCTTCAATAAATTTACATTCAATCTGGGCGGTTATTTTGTAAAGATTGATCTGAGGGCGCGGCACTGCCAGCTAAACGGTCTTGACAGTTTCAGCGCTCAAAGGTATTGAAATTACCAGATGTTCTTTGGATGTACTAGTTTCGCCGAGACTACATGTTCAAAGGAATCATATACTGCCTCTGATTTGCGTTTCAGTATATAAATGGAATTATGGATTATCGATCAGTTTGAACAAGGCACAACAGCATGCAGCATGTCAGAGAGTTTGAGTCTTTTTATGGGGTAAATCTTGTTAAATTTGAGCGGACTCCGCGTCGCATTATATAAGCGACGGAGTCCCAAATCAAGTTGGTGATGGCGCGTCGTCGCGCTGATCGTGTTCTTCACTCGTTCTACATAACGCGAGTGAGGTACGTGCTCAAGTTACCCCGCCATCTACTTACCTTACTAATTATATATCTTACTTCTGTAGCTAACTGAATGTGTTCAGGTAGATACAGAATAAACTCGTTCTACATAACGCGAGTAAGCTAACTGACTGTGTTCAGTTTCTAACAAGTCTATTGGTCTTCATACCTACTGATCCTCCTTCTTTCAGAATTCATGGCTGTAGAGATTGAATCTTTGAACCGTTTCTTTAGCGTCGCAGTGAAAATGATAACTCCACCGATCAAGGGCGCAAGTGATAGTTCAGCTTTGCTTACAGCGCTTTTACTGCTATGTAATCGTTACACGATATGAGATCTTTTTGGACGCTGCAGTGCGAAGTATTGCACCCAGCTGTTGTCTCAACTTGAACATCACGGAACTTTCTTGCTGAGATCAAAGGGTTGTTAATAATAAAAGGATTTTGGGCAACGTGGCAGACTGGTCGGCAGACTCTGAGAAATCACTCTTGGTCAAAGCGTCGCTAAGCACCTCAGGCAGGGTGGAGGGCGTGTGTTAGGATTTCATTTTTTCTTCTTCAGAATATCTGAAGACAGGACTAGTCGTGGTCTTGTTCTCTCTGATAGATACATCGAATGATCAAAGTGACATTGCCTTGAATAAAAGTCCTGCTTCTTAATTCCATTAGGGATCGATAATTGTAAAAAGCTTCAACTTGGTTGGAGCAATTGCTCTGTTGATGCCTTGTTGTCGATTTCAATGTGAGCACGGGCGTATCAGCCACACTTTTGGCCTTGGACCACCTTGACACGAGTTCATCAATCGTCTTCGCGTGGATTCGATGACCTCCTTCTCGAGGCGACATTTGTCTATTACCCAGATGGAGTGCAAGGGTAAGAATGATTATCGTTGATTACACCTGCATGCACGGATACACACCTGAAATCCTGCAAACACTGGAGAATACTGCGGGAAAGCTCTGTATTCAGTTTCCCGTCGCAGTCTCGAAACAGGGATGGCTTTGAGATTAAGCGGAAAAAAATCCGTTCGGTAGAGCTTAGCCCTCCAATTTGCAATCAACTCTCGGATTAGTCGTACGCACGTTGTTGAAGAGCTGAATCTTTGTAGCCATTGGGCTGAAAGGAAGGTAAATGATGGTTAATACTTGCCAGTAATTATACATCACACCGCTGCACACCACCACGACCTGTTGGTTAATGTTTGGGCTGCTGTCCATCCGGTCCATTCAAATCTACCATGAAATAGCAGTACAAATTAGACAAGCACAGCTTTGAATGGATGAGCCGTGCAATTGTAGGACAACGACATGATGTTGCCTGCTAGCTTGTTCGGAAGATATTGAAGCTCGGACCATACCCTCATTTCTTGAAACATCCAGCCAGCTATTCCAGGCGCGGTTTAAGTAGAGCTAAAGATTTGAATAAGAATGGTAAGCACAAAAGTGAGTATCGGCCACATTCACTCTGCTTGCTACACTTCCAATCTCGAACCGTGCACAGGTCTAATCCTGTGGTAGGTATCGCGCTCCTCCCCGGAGAGATTAGAAGAAGAGACCACCGCTTATCGTCCTTGGTCGTCTCCCGAGACAATGTTGATGTTGACAAACCCAGGCTCGCTTTTCTTAGACTTGTATATTTCGCGACCACTTAGTGTGATGAAGTGGCCATCGGCGTTGTTGCCGACAGCGTGTATAAATGTTGGGGACCGAGAGATGTACGGATTAGCGAAGAGCGAAAACAGAACCAAAGATGGCCTTTAAAGGACGAGGGACGAAACTAACCTTGTCATTCCCCAGCTAAACTCCCTAATATCGTTCTGCCATCGCTTCTCCAACCACAAGTGTGCACTCTCCAACCCTCGCACGAAATGACACGCCATCTTCATACGATTGACACCCAAGAAACTCTGCACCCGACAATCTTGGTCGCCGACAAGTCTTTGAGGTGCCTGGGAGCCAAAATGCGAGTTTTGTAATTGAGGTTCCACGCGGATTCACAGAAAGACTTGGTGATAACAAGTATTGATCGTTCATATTTACAGGCTCGTTTGACTAGCCAGCCAAAGTGCGAAGGTGGAATAATGTCAGGGACCTGAGAGATGAATGCGTTAACGGAGAGTAGTTATAAAGGCACAGACAGAATACGCACAGCCTGGAGAACGGGGGACAATCCCGACCTTCTCATTCCTTGGCTAAAGTCCCTGCCGTCGTTCTGCTCGTCGCTTCTCCAACTCCAAGTGCGCACCCTGGAGCCCTCATACAGATAACCCAAGCAGTTGTGGATAGTCTCCATATTGACGCTGAGTAGTACGGATGTGCCTGTCGTGTGTTTATGCGTTTGCGGCGGAAGAGGTCAAGATCGAGTTGGTATCGGAAGGGAGTTCCTTACTCTTGAGCCGAGAGGGATTGGGTCGTGTTGGGTATCGAAGGCCAGGAATTGAGCTTGGGGACGTACAGCTCCAAGGTCTGCGTAGAAAGAGGAGCGTTATCGCCAACTGCATTCTACCTCCTGCGCGTTGCAGCGTCGAGAGACAACTAGGTTAATGACCCACGAACGCTCCTTGTGTTTGTAGGGAGCGTAACAATGTAGAGGCCATGAAGAGGTATAAAACAATTGGGTGATTGTAGGTCTGACGTCTTTGAATAATGGTGGAACTGGATATCGAACGTTGAACGGCAGGGGGAAGATGATCTTGCCTCGAGCGAATCGGCGACCGTGTATGCGATGGGAACCCTGCCTTCCCGTTCAAGAAGTGATGGTCCAAGCTCGCTTTAGGAGTGCTAGGCTACTGAGTTGTCGTTGACAGGTGTATGTCGATGAATAATCCAGGGCGTCACGCCCAGAATTCGGAGAAGGCGGTTGAAGTTCAATAAAGTCAAACGCCGTTGCCAAAGAGAGATCGGTGATTGGCACGGGCCTCAGGCTTCCAGGAGCCTCATCGAAACAGGAGAAAAGAGAAAGCTTCGTCGTTTAGTAAGTGTAAATTTCGTCTTCAAGGCAGCTGGCATCATCGCGAAGACTAAGAGCTGAGCCAACAAGGAAAACATAATTTCGTATGTCGAAATTGATCCAATCAGGACAGCCGCATCGGCTACAACTCTTTGCCACGAACCACCGTTTCCCCCTCAACATGCTCAAAGACTTGAAGCCCATGAAACAAACAGCGAAGCATTTCAAACCCCAAAATAACTTTAGAAACCTTTGAGCGCGCAATGTACTGTCCTTCTCAAACCACTGTATCGCTTTGGTGCAAGGCGGCACCCGGGTACTTGTCGACCTGTCCAAGCGCTTTTGCTGTAAAACACCGCCCATTTGGAATCTGACCATGTGGTCTAAGGGAACGGTCAGACGAGTCTTTGGCCATCTCACAACCGGCGGAGACCATGGAAACACAGCAACTTGCACACCTCTGAGCGGTGCTTCGATTGCATAATCCGTTTCTACTGCGTAAGTCTCTCTTCCACTTACTATGCCATGGCTTACATCACAGAATTCTTCACCAACGCCTCTAGCGTCAATCTCGACAACTGTAATTTCACAAATATACAACATGCCGACTTGGCTCTATCAAACGAACCAATCACAGGATCACCAGGTACAAGCGCTCATCTCAGTCTTATTCGTAGACACTAATGTATCCAATGTTTTTAAAGAACTAGCCAAATTATATCGGCGCAGCGCCCCTGGTGCATTCCTAAATTCTGCCGAGCGAGGCAATCCGCCAAGATGCAGTCCAAGAACAAGGCTAAAGTTGCTCCTGGAGACGAAGGGGTTCGCGACAGAGAGTAAACCAACCCCATCTGCAATGTGGATCGTAGGGTCTGCTGGGTCGGGCAAAACCGCTCTGGCTCAGTCGACCGCTGAGCAGCTTAAAGTCGGAGGTCATGTCCTGGGATGTCATTTCTTCCTGAGAACGTCGAAGGATGGGAAGCGTGGTGATGGTCATTGCTGGGTACCAGGTCTCGTCCACCAGATGATTCGCACTCTCCCTCAGATTCGGCCGTTTGTCGAAAGGGCCATCAGACACAATGACTCAGTGTTCGACCAACAACCAGAGGCCGTCCTGGACGAGCTGTTCTTGCAACCTCTTCTCAAAGCGGTAGCCGAAGAACAAAGGCGAACATACTCTCTTCGTGGAGTATTTGACTGGATATTTGGAAAGAGAAAGTGAGCGATCCCAACTTCAAGCCAATCTGAGCTAACATATGTTAGAAGATTCCCCAAGCTGCACCTACCTCGACTAATTGTCGTCGATGGACTCGACGAATGCAGCTCACCCGAAATGCAAGAACACATCATCAAAACCATAGCCAGAATCATCCCCAAAATACCCATCCCTCTTCGCTTTCTCATCGCAAGCCGTCCCGAAACCCACATCCGCACAACGATCAACCGCGAATTCCAAAATGTCTACCTCCACCGAATCAATCTCGACGAAGACCAAGACGCCCGCAAAGACGTCGAACAATATTTTATCGACCGATTCGAAGACATCCGTGTTAACCATCCTTGGTTGGAATATCAATCTGGGTACGACTCTTGGCCATCACAGGAAGATATCGCCGCGCTCGTTGAGAAGTCATCTCTTGTGTTCATCTTCGCCAACACGGTTATGAACTACGTTGGCCATCGGTCAGGTCACCCTGTGGAACGGCTTGAGGTTATACTCGGTCTTGCCATCGTACCGGATAAAGATAAACCCTATCTCCCTCTTGATACTTTGTATCGTTTCATCCTCTCAACCGTCAAAGAAGAGAACCGAGCATTGGTTGGAGAGATTCTTTGTATACTTTACCTTGCTGGTAAAGCTGGTTTCGGCAACTTGCAACTCGATGCTTCCCCCATTTTCTTAGAGCTACTCCTGGGCTTGAGAGCGGGAAAAGTTTTCTCTCTTTTGGACCCCCTCGTCTCTCTTCTCACACTTCCAAAAACGGCTACAGGCACGATCACTGTCCTTCATGCTTCGTTCTTTGACTACCTCGTCGACCCAGCTCGGTCTGGGGAATTAATCCTACCCGTGGACGACTTTTGCAATCTGCTCCAATCTGAAGAAATCGCGGTCAAGATTAGACACACCCACGAAATCATCGCTATCAAGGTGTTCAACGAAACCGAAGCATCAGACTCCTGGGAACTGGAAGGTCTGTTTGTCTCCTTCGTTTTCTGTCTTCTCGATATTAATTTCTTCCTTCTCATTTACAGATTCTGCGACATTGAACTCAAATGCATTGGACTTGTTCATCCATCACGCTATAAGAGCCCACATGTCCCTCGATCTACTTTTCAAGCTTTACACGCTTCAGGACCGGATGATGTTCATGGCTTTCCACTACGTAAGTCAACGGCTTGAAGCGAGAAAGTGTCGAGTGGCTTAAAATTGACACGATATAATTTAGGACGAGCAGACGCACTGGGACGAATTCCAAATCTTCGTCCCTCTGATTTGCAGTGTATTAAATGGGCTGCCCAAGTCTTCCATACTCATAGGCGACAGGATATCCGAGGTAAGTTTTTTTAATCTCGAACTGATCTATGTCTCAAACACTTCTTAGGCGTCTTGGAAACAACACCGACGTGACATGGCTAGTTTAGTCGTGCAGTTTACATGTGAAAATACTGAGGAAGACGCACTCTCGTCTTTGATTGCGCAACTACAAGCCGGAGTGAAAAACTCGACCTCTAACGACTTGCGACTTTGTGCAAAGCCCAACATCAACTCTTGTGTACCTCTCATTCAAGACTTGATGATGACGCAACGAAAACGGCTCCATAGGGGCGATTTCTTCCAGCTACTCTCGACTTCGGAAATGATTCACGTCGCTAGTCGTGATTTTGCGCGGGAAGTGGTTATATTCTTGAATGCTGTCAAGTGAGCGGGTTCTGAATCTATGTATTCCGTTATATTGACTCAGCGCTAGGCGAATCACACCAGCTCGAATGTCTAACGAGATGTCTCAATTAGATACTTTATTGTTGAGATGGCGTCCTTACGCGTAGCGGTGCCAATATGTGCTAAGCATTTCTTGCATTGGTTTATCATCGCAAACCTCACTCCACTATATATGGTGCAATAAGCTGCCCACGCACGGACGTTTTCATAATTGGAGTATAACCATGGTGAAATGCTGGGTTAGATATGTCCAGTAAGCAATGTTCAGACGCTGGGCGAAGGAGGAAGCAAATAGATGCGTGCGGTTCGCCGTGTAAGTGAAATGATCCAAGTACAAAACAAATTTCAACACACCTTTCTACTAGAAGTCTTCCGAGTCGCTGTCTCCATCTTTGAAGCACTTGGTACTCCAGATCGAGGTTAGGTATATGCAGGCCAGGAGTTGAACACTTTTTTCATGGAAGCATGAGATCGAGAGGGAGAACTTGGAGACATTTTGCGCGTCGGCGTAGTTATCTATCTATGAAAAAGGCAATGGATGTTGTGATTCGTGAACGTGAAGCCTAGGAGATAAGAATAAGCGAATGGAAGATGCGAAGATGTGAATATGTCGGAATGAGAGTGTCTGGACGTGATGTCAGGGCTTTGAAGTTTGTGTCGTGATCTGGAAACTTTATCGCCGGACCTTTCATGTTCGTCTCCCACCACAAGCCGTCCTCAGAAAGACTGACTTCGGAGAATCCAGCCTTCCAACATCCAATTTCAATCATTGTGCCTTCTGTGCTATTCATGTTCGTCTATACTTGAACACAGGACTGCGAACTGCGTGTGGGTTCGAATTCTGCCATTCTGTTCTTCACAGCTACCCAACAACTTGGCAGCCAATAGCCATTTATCCTCCTCCTCGTCGCTGTCAGGGATAAATCCTAACACTTGGCCTTCCTGGTCTCTAACCTCAAGCCTCAGTACTCAGTCATGTTGCTACCCAACAAACTATTCAAACGGCTACTATCGAGTTCAGCAACGACGCACAACACGATTCAAACACGTCCAGCACCTTCGAAAGCTCACTTGGCCGTGACACCACCTTCAACATCATTGCCCAAAGGCTACATTGTTGGAGCAACGCACTGTGGTATCAAGAAGTCTAAAGCAACTCCACCAAAGCTTGACCTCGGACTGATCGTTTCAACATCACCATACCCTACCAGCGCAGCGGCATCATTTACAAGGAACGCTTTCCGCGCTGCACCCGTCCTCGTATCGGACGAGGTTGTAAGAAAACGAGGCGGTTATGCGAGAGGCGTTATCGTCAACTCGGGATGCGCGAATGCCGTGACAGGCAGCAAAGGCATGGAGGATGCGTGGAGTATGGTTCGAGAGGGTGGCAAGGTCGTCGCAGAGTTTACGAAGAACTCGAAGGCCAGTAAATTGGGTGGAGAAGACCCAGATGTGCTAGTCATGTCTACTGGCGTGATCGGCGTAAACCTCCCCATGTCCAAAATCCTCGATGGGATACGCTCTTTCACATCGACAAAGTCTTCAACGCTGTCAGATACACCTTCATCATGGATCGACTTAGCTCACGCATTCATGACAACCGACACATTCCCTAAACTCCGAACTCGCACATTCAAGATTCGTGAGCAAGAGTACCGACTCGCAGGTATCGACAAAGGCGCTGGAATGATTCATCCAGATATGGGTCCGGCCTCAACTTCGTTCGCTTTGTCCGCAGAAACTTCAAGTAGACAACTGCATGCAACGCTCTTAGGATGTATTGTCACAGATGCGCCTGTAACCCCTCGATCACTTCAGAGCGCACTGGACTACGCCGTAGATCGGTCGTTTAACTATCAGCGTCGATGGAGATATGAGCACAAACGATACAGTGATACTATTGGCTAACGGAGCAGCTCATGCGGAGGCGATGGGTGCCTTGAAGGACGCTGAAGAACCAACTCCTATCGACCAAGAAGTGGACCCGGATGCGTATACTACCTTCCGAGACGAGCTCACGTCGTTTGCTCAGGAGTTGGCGCAGCTGGTGGTTAGAGATGGCGAAGGTGCTACGAAGTTTGTTCAAGTCACAGTCAAGGTACGTTGACTCGTTTTCTATGCTTCGTGTATCTTGACTGACCGCTTACGCTCTACGTAGGGTGCACCAACGTACGCGTCAGCACACGCTATCGCGTCAAGAATCTCAACATCGGCGCTTGTCAAGACGGCACTGTACGGTGAAGACGCCAAGTAGGTCTCTTTACGATGTCTTGGTTCCTACTTCACTCTGACTTTTTATTGTTCATCCTGCAGTTGGGGTCGAATCTTAGCAGCAACAGGATCCGTACCACTCTCTTCTCCTTCGTCGCTGGATTCGCCTACCACTGTCACCACTGAACACCCCAAAATCGACCCCTCAAAAGTCTCTGTGACATTCCTACCTTCATCAACGCTCTCGGACCAATCTCCTCTCACTGTCTTACTGAAAGGTGAGCCCCACCCGTTCTCAGAAGCAAGAGCAAAGGAAATTTTGAAGGAGGAAGAGTTCGAGGTGGTGGTTGATCTCGGGTTGGGTGGTGGGAAAGGAGAAGAAGCAAGGTATTGGACGTGTGATCTGAGTTATGTGAGTCGCTCCACTTACTTTTTCGTAGTTAGATTGTTTGGAGAAGACTGCTTTCACGCAGTTTGTGGTCTATTTGCACACCCTCGTATTTTCTTTTTCTTTTTTTCTCTCCCTTCCGTTATAGCATCATTTTTACTGACTTTTATTGTAGGAATATGTGCGCATCAACGGAGACTATCGCTCGTAGACTCACTGCCAGTGTAGGGCTTTCATAGGCACCATTTTACTAGCAAGCTTGATAACCATGAGCTGTTTTATTTCACAACAATTTGTTACTTCACGGCAGACCACCAGGTTTCCAAAATGGTTAATGCTCAACAAAAAGAGCAAATTCTTGAGCCCCTCCGACGAGTGTTTGGATTGTCTCGAAGCGACATTGTTCTATGGCTTAAAATGGTTTTTATTTTCTCCTGCTCTACTGATTTTTATATGTATACTAGGTCCCTACTTTCCTTGGCTCATAAGGAAGCCGGCTGTTTTGCGGATAGTCACTTACCTGCTACCACTTGTTTAACACGTGTCATGAACAAAATTTCCTCTTGTTCACACCACGATGTTCGGCCTACCAGACGACGTCTTATGGTATATTTTCACTTTTAACTCTCCAGAACATCCTATGTTCTCGCATTTTGCATATCTAACACCCTTTAACAACCGATTCGGGGATTATGACGCCTTCCTGAGTACCCAACATAGCTCCCAAGTATGCAAACACTGGAGACGAATTATGCTCTCATCGCCCTCAATCTGGGGGCGTTTATTCAACCTCTTCATTCTTTCACACTGTCGCGAACCATTCGAGTTTATAGAACTGCTTCTGGAGCGATCCAATGGATGTGACAACATCTATGTCCACGGAGGGGCGGAGAGTAAAGATGGGCTCTGGTACTTCCTCGAACTTATTCGCCTCCGTTGGACTTCGATCGCTCATGTCCATGTTGACATTCGAGTTCAAATTGCGTTGAAAGCTCGTGAAACCTGGAGAAACTACGACTTCACGGATCATCCAGCGTGGAGAATTTTGAAAGACGAAATGTCTCCTTCGCTTGAATATTTCAAGATCTCCTATTCTGAGTATCCTCAATCTGGGATCAAAAATAAACTCTTCATTAGTGCTGATAACCCGCGCGTCAAATTCCTTCAATTACACGATAACCTGCAACTTCCATCAGAGACTCGGGGACCCATTTTCTACAACCTTCGCCAACTCATTTTGAATCTTGATCTTGCAGAAAAAGGAGATCGATGGACCATCCACCAGCTTTTTGATGTACTTAAATGTGCGTCACTCCTCGAGGTGCTTCGTATCCAAACGAAAGTTATCCATGACATCGACGCATCTATTCATACCTCTTCCTACTCTATCTGCCTTCCACATTTGCGTTACCTTGAGGTGGTTGACAACTTGGAGATCTGTTTAGCATTCCTGCTCTATGTTGAGCCGGCTCGGATTTGCAACCTCAATTTAGATGTCAGTGTTGTCGAAGAGTCCCACGTGTTACATCTGGCCACCCTGATCAGTGTCATTCGTGATCGTTACGCCCAATGTATGCACTTTGAAGACATATTGGACATCTGTATTTGTCCAGGCCTAATCTTCCTCAAACACACACCATTCGTATGCCGCGACTTCTTATCTATCTCATTCCGGCCCATTAACTTCCAATTTTTACGCCTTCCCGAACTTGTCGACTTATTCCAGAAGGACGCCTTCAAATTGGAGACAATCTCAAGCTTGAGGCTTGTTCAGTGGGGTTTAGATTCCGAAGAAGCTACCTCGCGCATGATGGAAACTCTCCTGCGTCAATTTTCCTCTGTAAAGAGGTTGATTACCCACTCGCAGGGGTTTGATCGCCTACATCAATGGTCTGTCGGAGGTGGTCACTTCTCATTTCCTCATATCCAAGAGATCTACCTTGACAACCGTACCAAAATCCAAGCAGAGAGTGCTTTCCTCGGGGTGGAGGGCACAGATCCAAAGCTGGATCTACAGAGCGTGTTAGAGTTCTGCAAAGTACATCTTAAAACAAGGCAAAAAAGTCTTACGTGTCAGATGCAAGGTGGAACCCTCGAGTCCATCAACGTATCCTTTCTGCTAAGTAGCGAGAGAGCAATCTTCCTACCTCCACTTCGCCAGCTCAGCGGACTTGTTATTACGTAGTCTTTGTACAGTCTACGCATACTGAATGACACATTGATTCCGCTTTTAGTTACTACTGTATATGAAGATTTGATTCAGCAGACTCAAGGTGAGTGTTTGGCAGCCGTTTTGACCGGTACGTCATGATCTAATTTACACATTCGTTTAGATATTACTATGCTCAAAGACGAAGTAAGATCTCCCTCTCTGTCTTGGTTCTCAAGTACTGACTAAATTTAAGCTCATAAATCTACTCGTAGCAGGCCGAGACACGGTAAGCTTTCGTTATCTAAAGATAATTATAAGTTTAACACGCTCATTTCAAAAGACCGCATCAACACTTACATTCTCTCTCTACATGCTAGCCGAGCACCCCGCCATCGAAGCTCGTCTCAGGAGAGAAGTATTAGAGGCCGTAGGTCCGAATCGACAACCCACTGCTGATGATTTCAGGGGTATGAAGTTTATGAGAGCTTTCCTTAATGGTTAGTGAACGCCGTCTTCCATGTCGTCGATCGATACTCACTCATACTTTTCCTTTGGTTAGAGGTTTTGAGGTTATATCCTTCTGTGTACGTCTATTGCACAGTTAAAATCAACTTGCTACTAACTAATGACTTCTTAGCCCCATCAACAATCGTACCGCCTCCCAGCCTGCAGTGTGGACTTCGAAAACTCCAGGCTCGAAGCCGTATTATGTACCAGCTGGGGTCAGGTAACTTTGTTTTCTCAAGTCAAATCTGCCAATGTTCAATCTACATTCACTAACTCCAACTTGGACTCTGATTATAGGATTATCTACAGTGTCTTGTTGATGCATCGCCGGACTGATCTTTGGGGACCTGATGGTAAGTCGCATAACATAACTCTCAATTGCACAACGCAATTCTCAAGTCATACACATCCTCTCGCTACTATAGCTCTGGAATTCGATCCAGACCGATTCTTAGACGAACGCGTTCAAAAATATCTCACTCCAAACCCGTACACCTTCCTCCCATTCAACGCCGGTCCCAGAATTTGTCTCGGTCAACAGGTAAGATTGCCAAAGAATATCAAATCCAAGTACTTCATGAGCTATCGCTCGTAGAGCTATTGTTTGTGCGAGGCTTTCATAGGCTATTCGGATACAAACTTGCTAGCTTCCAAAACTATGTGAAGACTGAAAGTGAACGCGTCGAAATTCAAGCAAGTCTGGCTCAGTCCACAAACTAAGTTTCAGTCCAACCAAGAATTTATCTGCTATAGACGAGAGTACAAGAGTACTCAAATACCAGTGTACTGTTACTACTGTACCTCCACTTCAAAAGAAAATCCGTGCGAAGCACGAGGCAGCACGCTAGTACTGTAAAAAGTGCCTTGGACATTTGTTTGACACGTGTTGGACAAATTTTCCCTCCTGTTCACACCACAATGTTCGACCTCCCAGAGGACGTTTTGTGGTATATTTTCAACTTCAACTCTCCAGAACACCCTATGTTCTCACATTTTGCTTATCGAACGCCCCTTTACAACCATTTCGGAGATCATGACACCTTCATGAGTACCCAACATAGCTCCCAAGTCTGCAAGCACTGGAGACGAATTATACTCTCATCGCCTTCAATCTGGGGCCGGTTATTCAACCTCTTCTTTCTGTCACACTGCCGCAAACCATTCGAATTGATAGAACTGCTTTTGGAGCGATCCAATGGATGTGACAAGATCTATGTCCACGGAGCGGCGGAAAGTAAAGATGGGCTCTGGTATTTCCTCGAGCTCATTCGCCTCCGTTGGACTTCGGTCGCTTTTGTCCATGTTGATATTCGAGTTCAAATTGCGTTGACTGCTCGTGAAACCTGGAGAAACTACGACTTCATGGATCATCCAGCATGGACAATTTTGAAAGACGAAGTCTCTCCTTCGCTTGAATATTTCAAGCTCTCGTTCTCCGGCCTTCCTCAATCTAGGATCAAGCATAGACTATTCATTAACGCTTATAACCAGCGCGTCAAATTTCTTCACTTACATGACAATCTGCGAATTCCCTCGGACACCCAAGGACCCATTTTCCATAACCTCCGCCAACTCATTTTGAATCTTGATCTTGAGCAAGAAGAGCGGTGGACTATCCATCAGTTTTTCGACGTACTCAAATGTGCTTCACTCCTCGAGGTGCTCTGTATCCAAAGAAATTTTATCCACGACATCGATTCTTCCATTTATACGTCTCCTTACTCTATCGGCCTACCACACTTGCGTTACCTCGAGGTAGTTGATACCTTGGAGTGCTGTTTAACAGTCCTACTCTATGTTGAACCTGCTCGCATCTGCAACCTCAATCTAGATGTCAGTGTTGTCGTCAAAGAGTTCCACTTATTACATCTGGCCACTCTGATGAGGGTTGTTTGTGATCGTTACGCCCAATGCATGCAATTTCAAGATATATTGGACTTATGTATTTGTCCAGGCCTAATTTACCTCAAACGCACACCATTGGTATGCTGCGACTTCTTATCAATCTCGTTCCGGCCCATTAACTTCCAATTTTTGCATCTCCCCGAAATTGTCGACTTGCTTCAGAACGACGCCTTCAAATTCGAGGCCGTTTCGAGCTTGAGGCTTGTCCAATGGGGTTTGCGTTTTGAAGAAGCCATTTCGCGCAGGATGGAAATTCTTTTACGTCAATTTTCCTCCGTAAAAACGTTGATTACCCACTCGCAAGGGTTTGATCGCTTCTATCACTGGTCTGTCGGAGGTGATCATTTCTCACTTCCTCATATCCAGAAGATTTATCTTGATAACCAAATCCAAATCCCGGCACAGAGTGAGCTCCTCTGGGAGGAAACAGATCAGAGATTGGATCTACAGCGCGTTTTGGAGTTTTGCAAAGTACATCTGAAAACGACGCAAGAAATTGCAACGTGTCAGGCCAAAGGGGAAACACTGGAGTCCATCGACATATCCTTTTTGCAAAATAGCGATAGAGAGATTCTTTTACCTTCACTTCTCCAGCTCAGCGGACTTCATATTCTATAATCTTTTCCGTTCATTTTTTTTTTCCATTTTCCAAGTCGAATCTCGAAACTGAAACCAAAACGATATCTTCACGAATACCATTAGATAGAGAAAAAATCTGTAGAGCTGTAGACACGCTTGTGAACACTTTAAAACAATCTCTACTAGACGTTCGATTTTTCTCGGTGAATAAGTGGCATTGTGAGTGCTCGAGTATCGAGGCTTTATTTCTATTTACTGTTTTGACACCGGTTAACGTTTCTTACTGAGTTATATTTGATTACCTTTTCCATAATTTTTCTTGGTCTATAATATCTTACACGCAAATTTGATAGAGGCACTGTGGGGCCTGAGGCATTTCTTCGCAAACACTGACTTGGTAATTCTCAAGTTTCCTCATTTTCACCCTTTGAGGTATAATTAAGGGGTCCTGATAGATGGGGGAACATCAACAACTCTGGGTTCCCTCCTGGAAAGCGCCTTTGATGGGTCTGTTGCATCGGCAAGGCAGGTATTTGATTATCTTCTTGTTCTGGGACCTGCCTTGAGGCCACATATGGTACTGTGTTTATAAATAACCAAACAGTAGACCCGAAGATGAAAAACTGATGGATCACACAGGGCACCCGATTCGGCCGAAATTAGCCAAATATAGCAGTGCAGACAGGGCAGCCGAAGCAGCGATATATAGGCGTGTGAGACAAATCAACCGATTCGGGTGCAGGTCCCTGGCACCTCCGGCGGTGCTTACAATTAGCCATCGGCGGCAGGACAGTTATAATGGAGCGCCTTCGGCACTCATCTTGAATTTCACAAAGAACGCCTACGGCCCTTCACAAAAAAAATCAAAATTCAGAATTGTGTTTTTCTAGTCTAGTCACCATTCTATGCATACTACCTGTAGTTCTACTTGGAAATAAACAATTTATGGTTTGTAAAAAGATAGATGGAAATGTTGTAAGTGTGACGTGTATTAGGCTTCAGGTTTGGAAAATGCAAGTTTCTGGATACTGCGCAAAAGAGCCGCTGGCGGTGATTTGAGCCCCAAAAAAATTGATTGTGTAATAGATACTAGTGTTAATGACTAGAGAATGGTGCTCAATCACTACCCAGCACCAATGGCACTCACTCCTGATAAATAGACCAATTTGACCACCGCCGGCCCTCCATAGTAGATACCCAATGAATTTGAATTTGGTGTCTAATATAATTGTGCAAAAGCAAAAGCAGCAGCAGCTGAAAAAAAGCCATCAAGTGAAGATTGGCTGAGCCGTTGGTGGTATCTAGTGTTTAGTATTGATGCGCCGGCGGTTGGGGAATACAGCCGGCGGCGAATGCAATCCAGAATAACTTGTGTTTAAGAAGAAAATTAGTTGCACAGAAATAGATTACATCAGTAAGGTCCAACCACCGCCGGTGCTCTGAAATGCTACCAGCAGCAAAGAGAAGTTAGTGCTTGTGTTCTTCAATAAGTGCAAAGTTAGCTTATGGGTCAAACTAAATTTATTTCACAGTAAAAACACCAATGGCAGTAAAGAAAAAAGATTGCATCAGCAAGGTTCAGCCACCGCCGGCGCTTCAATATGCTAGCGGCGGTGGAGATAATTGTTTAATATTTTATAGTCTCAAAATCCGCATTTTTCAACAACGAGCTGATTATTTTCAGTTACAATAGATACTGGTGTTGAAAGTGGTCAATTACAATGGTTATTTATGGTTTTAGCAGCCGCCGGCGCCTCAGAGCTACCACCGGCGGTGGTTACAAGTCAAATCAACTGCCAACGGGGGTAGAAATCAAATGACTTGTGTTTTTCTTATTGTAAATCTATGGTTTTCACTGAAGTATTCCCAATGAACTTTAAATGGATGGCTGGTCAAATATACATCCAATTTGAACTTCAAATGCACCCTAAGCACATAGGCAACCACCCAGAATTGACTTCAAAATCAAAGAAATATTAAAGCAGGTTTGAATGGTCAAAAAAGCGAAGTTGAGTACAGCCACATACCCTATGGATTGGTCTTAAACAAGTTGGCCATTCAACTCTTTATGTACTAATGGGATGGAATACCAAAAATCTTTCACTTTGGAAGTCAATGAATGGTCCAATAAGCCAGATAGATGCTTAGTGAAACTGCCTAAATCTCTAATCTCTACCATCATGCAGTGAGAGTTGTCAACCAAGCTGCTGATGTTTTTGAGAGTTGAAACACTTTATTAGCATTATTTAGAGTTGATTTAAATACCTTAAATGAGCCAGCAACACTGGGAACAAATCAAACTACTTGGTGTAGTGTTTAAGAATAGGGTTGTTTCACTAAGTATCTACCTGGCTTATTGGACCATTCATTGACTTCCAAAGTGAAAGATTTTTGGTATTCCATCCCATTAGTACATAAAGAGTTGAATGGCCAACTTGTTTAAGACCAATCCATAGGGTAGATGGCTGTACTCAACTTCGCTTTTTTGACCATTCAAACCTGCTTTAATATTTCTTTGATTTTGAAGTCAATTCTGGGTGGTTGCCTATGTGCTTAGGGTGCATTTGAAGTTCAAATTGGATGTATATTTGACCAGCCATCCATTTAAAGTTCATTGGGAATACTTCAGTGAATTTGTACTAGGCATAACATTGCTCCAACACACCTTCTTCCCCAAAACGTTACTAAAAAGTTGGAAATTTACATCTCTGAGCTCAACATGGGACGCGGTGATATCCAATTTGAATTAATCTCCTTCTTTATCGTTATCATACACATCTAATACAAGGCCGAAGGCGCCAAAAGGTACTTTCCCAAGTGACCTAGCTGCAGTTTTGTGATCACACATGCAACGGCTGTTTAAGCTTCCTATATTCAAAAACGAACTCCTCCGTTATTTATCTCATATTCACCCTATATCTTCAGCACATCACACCGCAATCAAATGTTTATAGAGGTACTTATGATATCTTGGCCAATTTCGGGACCGGTGCTCTAAGGCCCATACATACAAGGATATAGATGATATGCCGGCACTTGCAAAATGCCTCAACGGGCGCTTAATTTCCTACAAGGACCCGGAATCCGAAACTTGTGAGGCATTTCTTCGCTGTCAAATTACAAACACATGTGGTGTAGGTAATGAATTGCCTTGTTGACTGTTCGTACTACCGGCGCTCAGTAATTCAATGACGAACGTGTAATGAACGACCTTATGACGGACGCAATAACGAAGTGGTGTCAGAGTTTGGATGTGCACACCTTCTTATTTCCAAAGATCGGGCTTAGGAGCTGGCTTTGGCCCTCGATACGATTGAAACAGGGTTCAAATGGTTTATTTTTCATACTTGTCCGTAAAAAATCGAGGACTGTGCGTCCATCGCAGAGCACTAGAATACTTCCGCTTCTATAGGACAATGTGAGAGTAGCGCGGCTAAAGACTAGGCAAAAAAGGTGTTGGTAGCATGGTCTTTGACGAACGCAGGCTTTGAAAAGGGTATGGCCATAAAATCGAGTAGCAAAGAAAATATAAAATAACAACCGACCCTTACAAACCAAGTTAGAAATGTGCGTGCTAGTCGGACTCCCAAAGTTTTCGGTTGAAATAAGACAATTAGATATAGAACATGCAAACACCAAATCCGGTGCGTATCTCCCTGAAGTTGAGCCTTGGAACCGGTGTACTAGGTACGAGAACTAACCACAAGAAAATGCAGATGTCAACTTGTCGGATGGGCGCAATTGCAAATCGAGGGTGTGGTAGTAGATCAAAAATAGGAGATACTAACGAGTTGATTGTGCGATAGAGATAAATGTGGGACGACTCACCTAGACATGATGCATAGAGCTTTCAATAGATGCACTGACAAGTTCGATTCCCATTGGGACTTGGAGGCTTGCCTAGTTTTCCTCCGACATAATCAGGGTAAACTCTATAAGAAAAGCCTAGTTGAACATGGCCGTCAAGTGGAAATCAGGCGAAGAAGAGGCTGTACTTTGCGAAGAGAGGAAAAACGTTGTTGCACATACAAGGAGTGTCAGTAAAATGAGTCCACATCTGAGAGTCAGAGATCGTCTAGTATCTGGCCAGCCTCGCAAGCGTGCAATTAGTATCGACATGCAATAAGTATGTTTATATAATAAGCAGAGGTCTGAGGTGTTCAAGGCGGTGTGCTGGAGGGATTGGCCATAGAAGATCGGGATGAAAGAGCCTGTGAGAGAGTAGACCCAAACAACGCGTCAACAACACGATCGGACCGACTTGTCCAATGACTCTCTTGCTTTGTACCAAGACACGCGAATTGAACCAAATTCCTGTCGGTGTTGTTCTCCTCAACTACGAGTTATTCTTACATTTCTATAGCCAATTGAAAGGAGATGAAGCTCGCAAGAATGGCAGGCCTGGACTCTCCTGATTGAACGGTGGTAAGCGCTCTATTCAAAGTTCATTTTCTCTCGACGGCACATTTTGCCTTTCTGTTCTGTCTTCTAGTTCAAAAAAATACACAATTTACTTGCTTAAACCTCCAGAAAGCCAACATAAATGGTGCTACTCAAGGAGGCCTTGCAGCGCTGACTCTCAACTACTCAAACTCGCCATGTTGCCGAACCTCATCCTCAGGAAATAGAGCTTGAACCTGGGTTTGTTGGTTATCATCGTGGAAGCCAAGAGAAGTGAACTGTCGAGCGGCTATTGCTACCGGAAGTGTTGGATGTTTCCGCTTCCACGACTGAGATCCACTCCCAAGAAGAATCCATGTTATGCAATGTACGTTGGGTTGCTTGGTCCAACGTAAGCATGATCAAGGCGATCAACCAAACGATTCCAACTAGACTTATGGTGGGCCGTTTGGGTAATTATTATCGTACTATTCCCGCTCTTTAAAATTATACAAAACTACATTGTGTCTTGCAAATAGTAAAAATTTCCTTAAATATAATCACTTTTTGGAAGTTTTGGCCATTTTCTCGGAAACAGCAAGTGATCGCTCTCAGAGAGTGTATAAATCACTCTTGCATTTGGGTCATCCCTCTCAAAAAATTGAATTCTTGGTCAGATTCTCAACATCGCTCTTATAATTTTGGCAAAATCCGCTAGATCGCTCTCGTTGATTTCCTCTGCTCGCGCTCACTGATTCTCGGCATTTGCAGCATTTCAGGGTTTGATGGGCTTGATCGGGTCCAATCGGAGGGGCTCGGCAGAATCAATCTCATCAATCTCATCAAGGGGCGCTGAAGATTCACTTCCTTGAAGCCTCCACTGATTCAGTTAGTGTTAATATATTTGATTAAGTTGAAAGTGGAAAATAGAAGTAGAATGTGGCTTGAGCAGGGTATTTTACCAAGGCCAGTGCTGATGGGATTGATTCTGCCGAGCCCCTCCGATTGGACCCGATCAAGCCCATCAAACCCTGAAATGCTGCAAATGCCGAGAATCAGTGAGCGCGAGCAGAGGAAATCAACGAGAGCGATCTAGTGTTACGACTGATGTCGAGCTAATACGTTTAAACTAAGTTAAACGGCCTAAAGCGAGATCGGTCGTGGTTCTGTCTTTCTAGTCTTCAAGTTCTGTTCTAGCAAACTAGCGGTAACTTAGTCTTTCAAAGTTA
>MU157845.1:213547-224180 GCA_015657495.1 Crepidotus variabilis | reverse complement strand
CCACCGACGGCTCTTTACCCAGTGTCTATAAGCCCCATAACTTCAGTAAATTATGAAATTATGTCCATATATACTAGTTATTATACCATGACACTAGCACTTGTCTTTCAGTTGAGAAAGTCTTAGAGTGAAGTGCCGGCGGCCTTCACTAGGCAGGCCGGCGGTGTTAATAAAGCCACCAATGGTGCTTTTGATTGCGCCGAAGGCGGCCTGCACATCTGTACCCGAAGCGGGTGGTTTGTCTCACACACCTATATATCGCTGCTTCGGCTGCCCTGTCTGCACTGCTATATTTGGCTAATTTCGGCCGAATCGGGTGCCCTGTGTGATCCATCAGTTTTTGATCTTCGGGTCCACTGTCTAGTTATTTATAAACACAGTACCATATGTGAATTTTTGCTATTTGCGAGACACAATGTAGTTTTGTATAATTTTAAAGAGCGGGAATAGTACGATAATAATTACCCAAACGGCCCACCATATAGACTGACGACAATCTGCGGTGACGGTGGAGGGATAGATTTGAAAATCCCTGACCTCACATTCTCTCGGTTCGTCCGTCCTTCCCGACGTTTTTGAAATCCTTGGGTTAACTTTTCATGATAATTTCGCATGCACGAGTACACTGTATCTTTCTTTGTTGTTAGATATCGAGGTTACTCCATCTCCAAATTGACTCTCGGCTGAGTCGAAGATACTTCTACACGTTGATTTCATCATGCCCTTCGATTCTCTCAAATTTTCACCTATTCTGCGAGGTTCGCACTGTTCGTTCTTCCCCTTCTTTATTTATTAAATCTCCCTTCTATAGAGAAACCAGTGATGCGCCCGTGTGTTTTTGTTCTGATACCTATCTTGAAGCTAAGCTTACTACGGTTTTAGATGCGTACTTCACTCGGACATCTGTGTAATCAACTACCTTCGCGCGTTGCATGCATGTGGAAGTCGACTTGTGGATGTTAATCAGTCAATATACTTAGGGTGTCCTCAAGTTCTAGTCCGAAGCATTCGGAAATTGTGGAATTAGAGGTCTCAATGATCAAGATTGGACTGTACGAGGCGCTATACTTCAATTTTGACTGGATCGAAGCTCAGCTAGCGTCTCAACCTCTCTTGTCTGACTAGCAGCTCAAGTGCTCAGAGTCGATGGTATAACCCAAGAAGGCATATGTTTATCAAAGAAAAAACTTGTGGAAAGTTATTTCAACGTGTTCCGTTCTCATCGCTGCTCCTTTTACCTCTTGACAGGGCTTACCGAGAATCAGAGTTCTGATTTAATCGTAAGTTTAGTAAATATATCATCTTCAACGCCTTACAAGTGACTTCATGGACTTGTAGCTATTTTCATACCTTTCGAACTAGGAATATAAAGCTTGAGTCTAATAAAGAGTTTTCTAAACATCCCAACCTCGACTTGACCATCAAGTTCTCTCCATCATGAGGTTTTCCATCTTCGCACTTGCTCCTCTCGCCATGGCTTTCATCAAAGTCGTTGTAGCTCAAGATGGTGTAACATGCTCCAGCCACGGTGAAGGTGTCGGTAAGCCTCCAACTATGGTTCTCGCATTTTATCTCGCCATTAACCACTACTGTAATACTTTCAGGATCGTACGGGTGCGGTGCCAGACCAGGACAAAACGCTTACGTTTGGGTTTGCGGAGCGGACTATAAAGGCCATCTTGTTGCGTATTGTGCTTGTCCGACGTGTTGCCATATTCAGGCTGGTACTGCATTCTGCGGTTAGTAAATGGTGGCGCGATGGTAGGTGTGCTGTAAATGAAACGAAACAAGGGTATGCTGAAAATATTATCAGAGCGGTATCATGGTTTGACGTAGTAGATGAGTCTGGATTGAAAAAGCCATCGGTCTCGATTTGACCATTCGAATCCATAGAAAAATGATCTCGGTACAAACAGTCGCTTTATTGACTATAGAATTCTTGTCACTCAACAATACAGTGACAAATGAGCTGTAGAAAAAAAAGATAGGAAATTGATTCAATAAGAGGTACAGCACCCTAATGTCAATGCGTCAACCTAGATCTTGCCGGTGTATCTCAGCAATTTCACTCGTGTTTCATCTCACAAGGTTGGAAGTATCATTTGGGTAGAAGAATGAGAACTTGATAAGACGTGGAAGATAAGCTCAGACTGTACAAAATGGCAACGTAGTAGGACACCCAATTCTCTCAGGTTCTTTCTAGCTGCGTGAGCACATCACACCATCCTAGTTTTCTTCAGCCCTTGTCCGACGCAAATTCATTACCCCTGAAAAACTCACCCAGCCGAGAGTGCTCCCATTTAGATACAATAATCACTATTTCCCTCACCTCCATCCTGGCAGCCGTTGGCGCAGAACGTGGTGAAATTGATGTTTCCATTGGTATTCTTGTCTACAAGGCAGAAAAAAAGCGAGTTGGTGACATGGGCATTGTCAGTGGGCTGGCCTGCTGCGACCAAAGCAGCACTGATTTGGTCGTAGTATTTCCCTTAGAGCTCTTTTAGCCCGAGGACACTTATACGAAGCTAAAGCAGCGTACCTTTATTAAGTAAGCCAGACCCGCAATAGTACAACCCTTTCTTGCAGTTGTCTGCGATGACTGAAGAAGCCATCAAAGCGCAAATCAAGACACTACTAGTGGTGGTGAAGCGCATATCGATTTATTGGTTTAGAAGGTGAGATGAAAGGAACTGGAGATTATCTTTCATATTGACGACCTTTTATGTTATTGAAGCGCCGACTGATAAGGAGGTAATTATCAGAGAGTATGTCGGAAAGAGTTGAAAGACGTCCGATTGGGCTGGAAACGTTAGGCAAACTTCATAAATCTCTGAAGCGGCGAGGATTAATCCTGAGTGGTTTTGTAGCTTTGAGGGACTCATTTAGGTTTTCGAAGAATCTCCTAGGCTCAGCTGTTCGAAAAAAAGTGAGATAGTTGTCGCGATCAAAGTGGCTAATGCAGATTGACCTGGGCGGTTACTTCGGGCCAGTCGAAAGAGAATCGAGTTTTCCCAGCTTTCTCTTACGGTTTCTCTGTCCACCCGTCTCTCGATTGTACTAGGACACTTTCTCCTTTACAAGTCGTTTGACTAGCTTGTTTTCTTCCTTAGTATTCCTGCGCTATTGTCGGCTCAATGCTTTTTTTGTGGTTTATCTTGCAAGGAGTCTTGAGCGAGACTCGAGCGGGACTTGGGCCTGAATACAATAGTGACAAGCAGGTTCGTGCACTCAAAAAGAGGCAAATTATGAGTTGAAGAGATTAGAAGGTAGACGGGAGAGGACAGTGAAACCAAACAATGTGTCAACACAGCCACAGGACAATCGGACCGAACAGGCCCTTCTCTCCACCAACTCGCAATATTGTCTACAAGTTCCACGCGTTTTTGGCTACTGGTCCACTTTCAACAGACCATGTTTCAGCGATGACCAATTCAAAGCTTGACTCTCGAGTTCGCCCCACGTCAGATCTCTCTTGCGGCTCCTCGAAGAGTCACGGACTCCCTTCTGAAATCACGAACTCTCTTCGTTTCCACATTGACATCACAAGTTGGAACAAACCTGTAGTGTCAAAACCCACCGAAAAGATGTTACTCGAATAAATGTTTGTGTACAAATTCTACGATATCTTAATTGGTCGTCAATATAGAGAGACTGGTACATTACTAGTACATGCGGACTCGAGTCGATCTGGATTGTGTTTTAAGTTTGTCATCGTCATAGCGGAGAGTAATTCTACGTTGTTCAGAACCCCAACTCAAAGTATTTATCTTGTCTCCCGCCACGTTATCGAAGTCCTCGAGTTGGCTGTAGTCAATTTCCCCAATAAAGCCGTTGGTCTTCCCATCAACCTCGGAAAAAAGAAGGAAATTAGGCTCCAAGTCCCGGTGGAAAGTGATAAAATTTCCTGAGGTGCACAGCTGTAGTGGCCCATTGAAAGATCGTGGTAGTGATATTGTTGCAGCCTTTTCAAAGCGTATTTGGATATTAAGCGGATAATCGTCGCCGACCGACCCTGACCTGTGCTGACAGGAGGTGTGATTCGGCACAAGGAGAGATGAATCAACCAATTGGCTCACAATTTCAACAGATACGTTTACTCCTGAAAAGACGAGAGAAGTAGCGGTGCCTTTGTCTTCTTGCGTCGCCGAAGAGGAGGGAGGTAAAATATAGACATTTGCTGTGAGATTTTTGGTTGTCGCAAGATGGAGGTTATAACTTCCATCCGGACATGGTAACCTTAGCCCTCTGTCAATGACGAATGTCCCAGATATTTCATGCTCCGGTCGGTGAATCCTGGTGAAGTTGGTTGGCCGGATGCCACTAGGGGCAAAAGAGGTCGGTGTGGTCGTCGGTGTAATGTCTATGCTGGAACCGTCCTGCCTTGACATTATAAAAGCTGGGATGAAACACGACTAGATGTACGCGATCGATGTGGCTTAAGGATAAGAGCCTTTCACGGCATGAGGCTAACAGTCTTAATCACATGTCAAAACGGTGCTTCTTCTCAGGCGTACCATTTTGACAGATCTGATAAGATATTTCATCGAGTGTATCAGCAAAATGTTCACCCAAAATCAAGTGCGAGCATCATATTCGCAAAATATTTTCAGGACTACGACTATCTGAGATTTGCGCCGTTGGGTCACCGTAAGAGTTGAAATCAGGTGAGCAGATCGATAGAATTACCAGAATCAATTTACGAACAAGACAAAGGATGAACAAGAGTACTCACAATCTGCGTTTAACCAGGTCTCTCAGTACCCAAATTAGTTGGACCTAATTTGGGCATTGTACTCAAGTTCGAGTTTGAGGTCGATCTCGTTGAGAAATCAATGAAAGACATCGCCGACCAGGAACAAAGCTATAGATAGAATCGATGGTGTAAACCCGCGAAAAAGTGGAAAGAACACCCTAAGCTGAAAAGAGCTCTCACATACTTACAGCCAGCAAAATGGAGTTCTTACTCGATTTGAGATCTCGAAATGACGAAAAAAACCTTCCTTCACCTCAAGTATGTGGGACAGTTTGTGCTGGTTTTGATTTATATGCAAAAGTGAAACAAAGTGAGTAGACGAATCAAGAAATTTTAGCTTGACTGCTGGGCCGCAGTACGAACGGTGCTAACTAAGAAACAATCGCGACCTAAAAATAAGTCAGCCCACCGCCAAAATGAATTAAGAAGGGCGACGTTGACCATTCATGTGAGGTGGTGAGTGAGCCACTGGTTTCTTCAAGATGATGCATCAAGTGAGCAAGAATTGCCGGTTCATTTGAACCCAAAACTTCGTATACACGAGTGTTGAGCGAAGAAGAATGGAACCCCTCCCGCATATACACGACCTATCGGGTAAATAAGCCAGAAGACTCGGCCTTGGAATTTTGCGATAGAATTGATAGGTCAACATATGAAGAGTGGGCAGAACAGGAGCTCCAACCTGCGGATGGATGTGACCGAGCTCCTGGTGTTAACGGTTCAGGGGTCGTTCAGGGAACATTTGGGTATATATCGAGCTAATATACCGCCAGTCTCCAGGGTACGAACACTGCTCAGCCAAAAACAAGAAATTTCAAGAGAGGGTAACCGCAAAAGAGAAAAGGATAAGAAGAGATTGAAACCGAGAACCAAGAGACGAGTAATGAGTCGGTTAAGCCTGAGAGTGAAATATCCTCCTAGTGTCTGAGGGATTTAACCGTTTGATGGCTCAGATGCGTCTTCGATAAATCTAAGCTGCCTAGCAGAATAAATATGCCTTGCCCCATTGTTGAAGATGGATCAGGGGCGTCGAGACCGCCTTGTTGAATCTCGACTGATGAGGGAAAGATGAAGAAGGTCACTGAAGGTGCTTCATGTTTATTTCGAGAAGGTAGAACCAAACAACGCGTCTCGGACTATTCGGACCGATTTCTCCCAACACATCTCGCTCCTCGTCCTCAGACCACGACGCAATATTCTCAACTTCGCTACACTTCTCACTTCGTCTCTGCTTTGACCAGAATACGCGGGTTGATTCTAGTCGTGAAATCTTGATTTCCATGTTCAACTCGACTTTTCTTTTGGCAACGTCAATATTTGGAGTTTTAACCAAGCTCGAAATCCAATAGCTCTCAAGAGGAATACGTCGCGCTAGCAATTTCCGAATACATATCGGCGAAATGGCTCATTTGCTGGGCTCAATTTTCACAACTCCTCTGATCAGCTCGGCATGAAACCGTGGCAGACGTTGATTTTGTACTGCTGGGTGTCAGATGCGGCATGCTAGACTCTGAATTTTGGAGCAGACGCCCACGAGAGGCTGTCAAGAGATAACCCGTGAGTCCCTTGCATCTACACTCGAGACGACTCCTAATCTCAACCTATATTTTGTAGCCTCATTTCTACCGGTTTCGTTCCGATGTAGTTTGCGTGTGCCGTAGGAATATCCTAGCAAGGGCTCGGAATCATGCGCAAAAGTACTGTCGGGAGGGATTTGGGACGGGGCGAATGTGGTGTGGGTCTTTCCCGGCTGGTGGGCGTGGAGACGATGAAAGTGGTCATATCTGGAATTATTGAGGTTCTACGGACCACCACCCGGTCTCTGAGATGAAGCGAGGCAGTTATGTCGCGCGTGGACATTATCAGAGGTTCGTACTTTATGTTATCATTTTGCTTTGCGCTTGTCGTACGTTCGAACATCGACTATGGTGCTCGTTCTCTCGTAAACCTTCCCATGATGTTCTTTCTCCCTACTTTTTTGCCTTCATCTCTCTCGTTTCGTCGCTAATTTCTCTTACTTGACCATAGAAGCAACTCGACATGGCGCACATCGTCGCGGTCTACTCCGCATTCCCATCTATCGCTCTCTCACCACACCAACAATCTTGTGGTCTCAATACCGATTCAAGTCGCGTTCCTAAACATGGGCTATACCTGCGCCCGGCTATCAGGACAGGCCGTTCATTGTTCAGTGTTCAGATATTCCCGAGAACGTCCTGAAGGTTTCAATGAATTTTAGCTTTCGCCACGTTGGAAGCTACTTCAACGAACAATACATCCTGTCGTCCCGCAGCGGAACTTCTAAACTTTCGTGACCTCCATCGCACAATCTATCCAAACTTTGACCCCATCTCAACTCTCCGAGTCACGATACGCTTGCTCCGCTCGTTTTTGCTTTCTTGTGCTACTACGGCAGCAGGTGCTCGCGTTGATATTAATACAAGCACACTTAACCATCCGCAATGTTGGTCTAGATTTGTCAGTCTATCATCTAGCCCTCCCGTTCAAATTCAATTTTTTCTTTTTGATCCAGGTGGCTTGGCAGAGTCTGGGTAGTGTTGATGGTTAAGCTGGAGTCTTGGACGCTATGGATGATTGATGACCTGCTGATTGACTTAAGCAGGGAGTTGTTGAGGAAATCGAGGTGAAAGCTCCGAAGATTTGTCCATCATTTCAAGGTATTACAGATATGCCAATAATTACAACGCTTATCATTATGTCATTTCAGGATTGTAGGTCTTCACGCGCTGAGATTTACTCTTTTGAGAATGAAGGCCTGGAACAACAATACTTCAGAAAAGACAATCCCTGAATGCATCAGAGTAGCTACCTTGGGCGGCTCTGCTTCATCCAATTAAAAACTTTTTCATCAACATAGATCGCCTTGAACAAAGGCAACGCAATTGTCCAAATCTAATCCGGTACTGTTGACTATTGAGTGGGTCAGTCTGGGACTTGTTGTTTGTAGTCTACCAGTGGACCCATCGCAACCTCCTCCTGCCGCCCATTATAAATCACAAGCATATTCAGAAGAACCTTTCGTTAGTTTATGCCATATGGGCGGATCTTGTTCTGATTTCACTATAAATCGCAGAAAATTGGATCGGTTGGCAAACAGCATCACATTCACATTCAAGTCTTTATAGAGATGAACAACTTCGATTCTACTGAAACTTCGCAGTCCGAAAGTGTCCAAGCTGTAGGAATAAACACGCCACGACAACAGCGCTCTCTACCTGAAAGACGCCCAAATTATGGCGCAGCTTATTTGGTTCAGGATCCTGAAAACGAGCTCAGTGAAGAAGGAGTGAAATTGGACTCATACATCTATGGCAATGATAACAACCGGGATGAGCAGGTCAATTTTTTCTTGTGTGAGGAACCCGAAAAAATATCCGAGGACTCGAAGGTGGTTTCCAGTCCAGGGATGGAGAGTTCAGCAATATCCAAAGACGGAGATGTTAGTACAAGAGCTCAAGATAACTCATGCTAAATTGGGGGCCGCTATTATTCTTTTGGAAAGCTAGCTCTAGATGCGCTACGGTTCAGATAGAATATATGTGTTTGAAATCAGTTCCAACCAATAGAGAACATTCAAATGGCATTTGAAACTCTTTATTATAGTGACTCACGTGGTTATCCGTTCTGTCTGAAAGGGACGCCTACCAACATTTTTCTTGAGTATGGAGGGTACAAGGCTACTAAAATATCCGCCGCAAGTGGCGAACGTTCTTGTGGTAAGCTATAAAGCCGATTGGTAAGAGATCAGAGGTCCGTTTCATCATAGCCAGAGCTATCGGCCGTCGATGTCAGCCTCCTACAAATCACAGAAAAATAAATCTCCTTTGTCAAAGGTTCCTCAACCAGACGCCGGGGTAGATAAACCAGATAACAACGGACTCAAAACCCCCAAAGCGCCACATCTTGCTCTACGAAAACTAGAACCTAAGGATGAGGATGATTCATTCATGAGTAAGCATGATTTTTCAAGCTCTTTAAAACGATCGTCTCCCAAAACTGAAGAACGTCTAGCACTTTCAAGCCATAAAATCCCCGAACGACGAGAGGGAGAAACCTCTAACGCACTTGGTTTTCTCAAATCTGGGAGCTAAAAGGCCCATGTTGTCGTGTTTGATTTCAGAGAATGGTTTAAGAGAGTTGATGGCTACATAATTCGCGACACAGGGTTAGAGATTTGGAGAGATCGAGGAGAGCAATATGGGATGTAAAAGAGTCTTTTGAGAAGATTATCGGCCAAAAATCAGTGAAAATGGAAGAGAAATTAAGAGATTGCGGTTATGACCGCTGTGAAGCAAGGGACTCTATTCTCGCTCTCTCGGTAATGGCTTGTAGCCTAGTACCGTCTTAAGCCGAAACCTTTAAGCTGGACGGAAACCTGAACGCGACGGGGGCTGAGTAACTGACTTGTACGAGATGGCGGTACACCAACGCAGTATTTCAGGAAGCGCAGCCGGGTTTCCGACTAGCTCTCGGCCAGACTTTTTGAGTTAAACCATATTTTTAGCACATATACACTGAGCCTTCTGATGTTAAAGATCCAACTCAGCCCGCGACTGGACAGTTGATTGTCCGCTGTGTAAGTGTCCAGATGGATATCGTTGCTGCGGACCTATTGTCGTCGGAAAGGGGGGAATGTGAGTGGACTTGGATCATGGCGGCATTTGGCACTAACCGAAAACTTTACAAAGCTACCAAAAGAGACCATTGCCAACGTGCATTGCACGACCACACGCCTCCATGTAGAACCTTGAATGTTCTCGTAAAGAATTCCTGTGTGGGGATGATCAGAGAAAAACGCAGATTACCATAACAGAGTAATGTACGAAATGAATTTGAATTGAATTCGAAATCGGAGTTTTTGCAACTGGAGCATGGCCATGGAACACAACGCATTATTCCTGCCAAAACGGGTCAACCATGAGTAAGTTAAAGATCATATAAAAGGAGTGGCTTGAGTACCAATATCTAAGCAACTCCAGCAACCCATATTTCTCCACAAAAACCAAATCTAGCATTTCAAAAATGAAGTTCGCAATCAGCACCTTGATCACCGCGCTCGTCGTCTTGGTACAAGTATCAGCAGAACCCGTTCCGACCACGCAAACTAGCCAGGCCACACATTGCAACGGACCAGATGTATGTTGGGTGTCTGGATTTTCGCAATAACTGTTCTCATCATCCATTCACAGGGACTCCCCTGCCCAACGGGATTCCGCTGCTGCGGCCCATTCCTTCAAGGCGTCGGTGGAACGTAAGAAAGTTTTTTCTGACTTCCAAGGTCTTTGTTGAACATTCGAATCAGCTGTGTCGAAGGTGCCACCGGTCTCTGTTCTTTGTGAGGACATCTGGGATGATAGCTATTAGACCTAGTATCAGTAAATCGAGGCCCATTGCGAATGCATGAAATTGTTCTTCACCCTGCCAAAAACATGTGAGGAAGACTGCTGTCCAGAGAAGAGAGCCTATTGAAGCCTCGACTACACATTGCGCCAGGATAATTTCACTTCCGGCCCAAGATGATAATAGCAGCATTATCACTGACTAGGCAGTGAAAATTGAGTTCTTGTCGTCAGAGTGGTAGCGAAACATCTAGCTTGTGGCTCCGCTTCCGAGTCGCAGCAACAACTGAGTGATAATTCTAGATCAGGATTGGGTATGCTTAAGTATTTTCCCGAGTATTATTGTACGAAGACGTGGATGAAGAGCTTTTGTTTCTCTGAGGTTTAGAACGAGGTCGAGAGATCGGAGGCTCGACGGAAATTGGTGGGGCAGGTGGGCATTGCCATGGTGTACCAAACAGTGACATCCGGCTGTTAAAATCAGTGCCGCCCGTTGACCAAACAAAGGCAGCCGGTCGTC
>MU157845.1:181555-202354 GCA_015657495.1 Crepidotus variabilis | reverse complement strand
TCACAGGGACTCCCCTGCCCAACGGGATTCCGCTGCTGCGGCCCATTCCTTCAAGGCGTCGGTGGAACGTAAGAAAGTTTCTTCTGACTTCCAAGGTCTTTATTGAACATCCGAATCAGCTGTTTCCAAGGTGTCACCGGCGTCTGTCCTTTGTGAAGACATGTGGGGTGATATCTATTAGACGTTGGTATCAATAAATCGAGGCATCCTGAAAGTATGAAATTGTTCTTCAGCCTGCCAAAAACTACAGTCAGATCTTGAGTGTCGCCGGGGGGACGTTTTCATGCTCCAAGTTGAATAGAATAAGTTTTCGTATTGACGTACGAACATTCAAGTTGTAAGAGTGCAAAAGAGGTCTCGCGTCAAAAGTCAGATGAGAGTATAATCATGAGTAGAGCGAAATTGTTCTTACACATGTGAGCTTGAGACCGCGTAAAAGCTTCACCGTGGATAAATGTCAAGCGCGAAATTAATAATGATGAATCGAGGTACCCGCCTTTGAGAGATATGTTTACTTCCTAGGAGAGTTATTGTGTTGGTGGTGTGAGTAAGTATATGAACTCGTCTTGTCCATTGATCTTTTTTTTTTGTTTCTGTATGGATCTGCGAGAAGAGATGACGGAAAAAGCAGAAGAAAAGTGTGCAGTGGAACATTGCCATTGGCGAGATGAGAAGCATCTCCTTATTGATGGACAGTAGTGACGATGATGGATGATGGATGATGATGGATGATCTGCGACGGCTTGGATCGATGAGGTGGATCTTCAACCCAAAAGATTGAAACCAACGGTATCCTCGATGTCTTCAGTATTTCACCACTCAGAAGACTATTGCTCCCACCTGTGTTCTGCTTAGGGATGGGTCGGGCTGTATACGCTCTGTATTTTGTATCTTGTACCGCAGTTTAGGCGTTTTCAGAACTGGAGGACCAGAATGGCTTGATACTGGCTCGAGGTTGTTCATATTAAATGAAGTTGTATTCTAAATATCAAGAAGGGAAGGCAAGATCTTCTTTCGATAACACCTCTTCGCTTGATTGTGGCTTAGCGCTTCGCCCCGAGCTTTCTGATGTTAAAGGTCCAACTCGGCCTGCGGCTGGACAGTTGATTTGTCTGCCATGTAGATGTTCAGATGGATATCGCTGGCTGCGGATGTAATGTCGTCGGAAAGGAGGGAATGTGAGTGAACTTCAAGTTGGGTGATGACGGCATTTGGCACTAACCGGAAACTATCCCATGATGCTCCAATGGCCATCTGAGAGACCAGGAACGACTTGGTCGGTATTAGATGCCTATTATGTACAGCTCGTGGTCAAAGTTTATGCGTTTACTGTTTTAGCTTGCCAGTGTACGAGGGCTTACATCCGTTCTAAGTCTCGGCCTTTACAAAACTGCAAAAAGAGACCGTTGCCAACGTGCATTGTACAATCCACTCACGGACTCAATGTAGGACCTTGAATGTTCTCGGAAAGAATTACTGTGTGGGGATGATCAGAGCAAAACGCAGATAACCATAGCTGAGTAATATACGAAATGAATTTGAAATCGGAGTTTTTGCAACTGGAGCATGGCCATCGAACACAACGCAGTATTCCTGCCAAAACAGGTCAACCATGAATAAGTTAAAGAACGTATAAAAGGAGTGGCTCGACCACCAATATCTAACCAACTCCAGCAACCCATACTTCTCCACAAAAACCAAATCCAGCTTTTCAAAAATGAAGTTCGCAATCAGCACCTTGATCACCGCGCTTGTCGTCTTGGTCCAAGTATCAGCAGAACCCGTTCCGACCACGCAAACTAGCCAGGCCACGCATTGCGACGGACCAGATGTATGTTGGGTGTCTGGATTTTTGCGATAACTGTTCTCATCATCCATTCACAGGGACTCCCCTGCCCAACGGGATTCCGCTGCTGCGGCCCATTCCTTCAAGGCGTCGGTGGAACGTAAGAAAGTTTCTTCTGACTTCCAAGATCTTTATTGAACATTCGAATTCAGCTGCTTCCATGGTGCCACCGGTCTCTGTTCTTTGTAAAGACATATGGGGGGTGATATCTAGTAGACGTTGGTATCAATAAATCGAGGCATTACGAATGTATGAATTGTTCTTCAGCCTGCCAAAAACATGTGAGCTTGAGACCTGTAGAAGCTTCACCGGAAGGAGAGCCAATACTTTATTCAAATAGACCTCCAGGTAACAGTCAAGCTTGAAATGTTTATTTCACGGTACCATAGTAGGCGTACATTACCATGGGCAAATATTAATTCATTTAAACTCTCGGCTTATCTGCAATGCTCTCGCATTGGCATAAGGAGACAGTGGGAAGTTGAGAATGCCCAGTGAGATGTACGCATACTCGAAGGCGACCATCAGCGATTCTTTAATGAATCTGAACCAGCATGAAGCAATTTGGCTCGATTAAATGTTTTGGGTCCCAGCCAATTAAAACGGAGAAAGCTGCGGTTGTAGTTCTCCATCGCTAACTGGGACGAACGCTGGCTGAATCGATGGAGCGCAGAGTATCGCTTGATAGAAGGGGATAAGGGAGGAGAAGTAAATGAAGTTTGAGAGAGTAATCAAGTGTGTATGCAAGTCAAAGTGTGAGTTTGAGATCTCCGACGAGTTTGAATTTCGAGGGAATGCACATCGAGAAGAAAGATCAACCAACAAGCTGAGTAGGGCGCTATTGGCAATTCGCAGATCGCCGAACATGCGTACACTGTTCTGCCGATTGCGGAACAAAATCATATACCCTAGCAATAAACGTTGGACGTGGTGCAAAATTGAAGGATAGGAGCGGCAAATCAAGTGTATGCAAGTTGGTGGTCGCTAGACAAGTAAGAGAACCACGGCTCAGTCGGAGAGCTTGGGTTTGGATAACGAAAAGAAAAGAAAAGAGGGAGTAGAATGCGGAGGACGTAGGAGGATAATAACATGCACAGGATCATAGTTCGAGATGAACGGATGGAAGGAACACCGAAGAGGACTTAACCAAAGGAAACTTTTTAAGGTACAGTTAAGATCCACTGGACTTTGGTAGATCATCTGATGTCCTTCCAACGTGATTGGGGGTGATATATTACCTGTGAGATACAGCGTAAAAACCACAATAGTAAAAGAAAGAGAAGAAACGGAAACAATTAAGTGAATTCAAATGAGAGGAACAGCAATGAGTAGAGCCCACGATTGAAATTTGAGAGTGCGCATGTAATCATGTCTGTCAGCCGAGCGATGGAGAGAGTGGAGTGACTTAAGTAAAAGATGAAAAAATAAACAAAAGTTCTTTAGAAACACGAGAAGTGTGACTTGTGAGCTCGAGATTCATCAAAGCTTTCTGGTCATACGACTTCCCTCCAGCGACCTCAGTATGACAGTAGCATTCAAGACAGCAAGAGAAAGTCAGGCCAAGTGAATGAGACGCATCATGATTTCGAAGAAGAAAAACACGAGATGTTTGAGGCGATCGTTGCGGGATGATTGAGGAATGAGGTGGATGGGCGTCGTGGAAGATCAGGATGAAGATGCGATGTTTGGTCCGAGGAGGAAACCACAACAACGCGTCAACATCCGTACAAAGCCGACCGACTCGTCCGCATGCTCTTTCCCTCAGGCTCGACGGCGTCGACGATTCTCCTTGCTGTCAGTTACTGACCATAGAACAACCACAACATACCGTGAATTAAAATCCAGGAAAGATGAAATTCGGCTTTGGCTACGAAGATTAGGACATGTTGGATTGTATGGGGTGAATTCTGTTTAGTAGGTCGTTCAACGTTCAACGTTCGTTCCTTTATTTAATTTTTATCATATCTTCTTGTTATCATCCTTTTTTTCTCTTTTTTTCCTTCATTCCTCTTGCATATGCTAACCTGTGTTCTATTCCTTCTAGCCACGGACGGCCAACGCGGACTGTATCACTCGATTCGCATGTACATCGAATTCAACGCAAAAGCTATCGCCCTGACGGGTTGGTCGTACATCCAGAAGTTAAGACGGAAGAACCGGGATCGTGACAGTACAACCGCTTTAACACGGTAACAGTTCTCAGTGTGCATGCGACTCAGAGGTTCGTCTTGCACGACTCTTCTTTAGTTCAACGTCAACCTATCCAAGTCCTAGCTCAAGCGCGTAAGCGCTATGTTCTCTACTCGTCAAGTGGAGAAGTCGTCTGCCCACTGCTAGCGAACAATTCAACATCGCTATGCTATCCACGTCGGGGTATCGACTCCCGATATCTCAACCTGCGCTGTCACCCTCCAAGTTCAATCACCATTTGTCAACTCGTCTGTGGCCATGATCTTACCCGCCATCTTCTCTATGTATGTACTTCAAACGACCGGCAGAAATTATGGTTCATCAAAGCTTACCTTTCAACAGACCTGGAAGATCAAGAAGTTCTCGAACCTTGTGAACACGCCGGTACGTTTTTGAAAAACAAATCATACCGACAAGCTGTCTTGATGATTATCGCGCTGGTGATCGATAGCCTTGGAATGACCTGCAGTGGAAAGAGGAGGTGGATCACAGAGAGCCTAGCGCTGTGTAGTTCTTCTCAGCTCCGCAGGTTCGTCACCTTCACCCTCTAAGCTCGCGGTCGTTCTAATCCGTTCTTTCAGCGCTTGCATTTTCTGCCTCCCGGGATTCCCACAAAGGAGTTAAGAACGCCTAGTGGACACCGACACTTTGTGAAACCTACCCACTCGCATACAACACTCGACAAAATTCATAAAGCTCAACGACAATAAAATTGGGTCTAGCCGACGAGCGGCTTTCTACTCGTTGCCCTCGATACGCCCGCCACTCCCATCCTCGTATATCTTTTGGACCCCGGAGATACAGAGATACACAACGAGAGGAGTTTTGGAGAGGGAGATGTACACCCTAGTGGCGAGAGATCTGATTCCTGCAATCCTGGGTTTACCGACGCTCTCAACGGCACAGGTGTCCTCCGAGTTCATTATTAACGAGCTCTGAGACATCCAATTTTCGTGAATGTCGATGAGTTTTGTGGATCTTGATGAAGTCCTTATACACCCATGCCTATGATCTGCCAGTGTGGTAGCGCCCACAGCCGGATATTATATTTCGCTTTTTCGTGATCATGCTTTTCGCTATCTTCCTTTTTCTAGTTCTCCTTTCGTTGCTCCAGTGAATGGATGAGATCTGCATCTCACGTTTTCGTCAAATTCAAAATGGATTTTCGTCAGCGTCTGTGTAATACAGTTTAAAATTTGATCTACTAAGTTAGTGATTCTCATATGCTAAGCTTAGAAAAAGTTTTTGTAATGAAATACGAGATTATGCACGCTCTAATTCAGTTGTCGTTGCAGATCGCGTGGTATTCACATTGAGTACTATACCTGACGAGGTAGCTATAAGCCTATAACGAACATGTCAAGTGAGCTACTTGAGGAAGGACTCGGAGGACGAGATTTCGAATAATGAATAAATCTCAAACGACAAATTTCAATCGAAAGAATGGGACCAGAGATCTCGAGAGCGTCTAGATCTGTGGTCACGGTGATCAAGTGGTTCAATGACCGACCAGCGGTTTGGAAACACGATGCTAAACACAATGCACTCGGTGTTGCGCCACTTGGACTGTTTTCAAGTTGTAGACGGGTACCGTGACTCATAAGACTCAAAAGACTCAGTAGAGCTTGATCAGATACTGATTACCCGTAGATGTCACCCATGAAAAGCTTCAACGTGGTTAAATCATTAATCGTTAAATGTCAAGTCGCGAGAGTTGAGGGGTTGAGGGGTTGAAGGGTTGATAATGATGAAATCGAGGGCCGAGGCACCCCCGCTTTTATAATTTTACTAGAACTCCTACTCATAGGTGAGATTCCGTATTACTATTACTATTAGTGGCGCTGTGATCTGGTGATCTGGTGTGAAGTGAAGTGGTGTGGTGTGAAGTAACTCGGTAAGGATAGGATCGGAATCGGAATGGGTGTGTGACTTGAGATGTTCGGAGAGAGTGAATATGATTCAGAAGGTGGATGATCATGAGATGAGATGAGATGGGAAGAACTAGAAGTATGAGTGGTAGTAGTAGTATATTTACATTTACATATACACTGTAGTAGCTTTAGGTGTAATGAGGTCTGACCTATTGGGGTTTATGACGATGTTTTGAATTCTTTCTAGCGATGTAAGTCAACGATGAGATGAGATGAGATAGTAAAACCCAAGGAGCCGGGTATAAAGTGTCTGATCAATTCGCGATACACAAAACATGCGTACACCAACTATCATGCCTGGGCAATCGCTTCCAATTAAACTTGAACAGTGTTGTGCGATGTATGAGGTGAAAAATGCAAAGTTGAGGTGTACGCAAGTCCGGTGAAGGGGAATGAAAAGAAAATCAGACGCCACGTTCGAAACAATCTGTGGATCAAAATTTGGAGGGGACAGACTGGATATCCCATTGTTGATAGATGTGTATGAGTCTGTCCACTGATCCACTGATTCACTGAAGATCTCATCTAGTCTTTGGAGAGGAGATGTCAATGATCCGAGTCTGTCTCCCTCCTGCGTGGAATTGAGAAGGGATCGTGGGTTCTTGGGATGATATGGGAGAGAGCCGAGAAAAGGTTCTATGGCAAAGCAAGTAACGAAGAAAATTTGAGCAGAAATTTTCAAGTGGGATCTGAGACGCGCTGGGGGGAAACCGGGCGCCAACACCTGTCCAGATGGATTCAAAGGTATTCCAAGCGATCGTCACTGGATGGTTGAAGTGAAGAGCCATGGGAGATCGGGGTGGAGAGACGAATGTGTGGCCCGACGACGAAGCCTAAACAACGCGTTGCTATTTGGACCGACTTGTCCGAACGCTCTTTCTCTGGGATGCTATCATCTTGTCCTCGTTTTCAACTCTAATGTTCCCTTGCAAACCTTCCACAAAAGGAACAGTCAATTATTGGAGATGAACCAATACTTTTAGAGTGCAGAATTCGGTGGGATCTCCATGGGTGGTGAATTCTAGGTTTGTATCCGAGTCTTTCTACTTTTCAACCCTATTTTTCTCTTCTCGTCGTATCACTGGTACACCGTACTTTCAATATGTCAATTTTTATCTATCATTATGGCTTACACATACTTATTTTCTGTCTCGACTGTATGCTGACCACCGTTCAATTTTCTCCAGCCAAGATGACCACTCTCAAAATCGCGCTACGTCCACATTTATCAGCTGCTACGATTAATCTTACGTTCGTTTAGTAAGGACATTAGGCTCATCCTAGCCCACAAGTTTTTGACCGGTTCCATCGTCTTATAGGATTTAATTCTACTTGCGGGTGCACAAAACCTATGTACACAACCTGAAAATCCTATTACTTGAGTAAGGTGACCTCATCCTAAGAACCGCTCTAACACGCCTCAGAACGATCCTAAATAACAATCCTACACAGCGTAGGATCTCCGTCACATTTGAGGTGATGTGCAATGGTACAATAATCTTACGTTTGTGGAATCTTACTGTAAACTTATCCAGTGTAATCTTACGCCATAAATCCTTTCATTGGGAAACTTGATACTAAGATTTGTGTTAATATTAAAGCTTAAAAGATTTTAGCACACACACTGCATCCTCAAATGTACTCATCTTCTACTACGTTCCTGGGTGTCGAAGCCGAACAGAGTCAAAGAGTAACTCTTGAGATAAAATTCCGTAGCCAGAGCCATCTCCTTGCACATAGTTGATACGCGGTGGACCATTCAGTAAAGTGCCGGCGTCTCTAACCAGCAAATTTTGATACAATGGGCTCAAAGAAATTGATAAAGTAGGAGGGGGGTGAGTGACGCGGCGGTCGAACCATGAGAGGCGAATGTAGAGCGGTCAAGAAAATTGGTATAAACTCCGCCATGTTGCCTAATCACATCACTCCGGAAATCTCCTGGCCTCCTTAGATAAGATAGTAAATTATATCTCCGCTGAGTCCACTCCAGTTTCTAATGGTAGAATATTTGTGCGAAACCTTATGCTCGAATCAGTCCCGCAGTCTCAAGATGAAGAAAAAAGCAAACCATATTTTGTAGTCATTACTTTTGCTTTCCGCCCGAATTTGATATTCTTCGCTGTCAGAGGTAAGGCGAGCATACACGGCTTGCTGACTACTCGCGTATGCAGAGCGCGCCTGGGGATGCAAGCACTTTTCACTTGACAATTGTCCTTCGGTATTTATGCAGGACTTGCACTCCAGGCCGAGCTCACGTATGGAGATTTTGGCCCATGCTTCGCAGGTCTTTTTGAAAGACCGAGTTGTGCGAAGCATCTCGCTCTCCAGGATTTCTTTCTCTTCGCGAGTCCGGTTGCGTGATGAACGGTCCCTAAAGTACTTAACACGATCAACTAGAATAATGGTTATTCAGCAACAGGAGTATTCAAACTGGACTGAAGGATCTCAGGAGAAAAACTTACGTTCAAGACTCCAGTCGGCTTTCTCTTGGTTGTTCATGCCGCTTGGCTGACCCACGGTCCAAAACCATGGGTCTTCACGCTTGGAATCTCCCAGCTGCGCCGGACGACTAGCATCTTTTGAGAACAGCTGATTATCGTGAAGTTCTTGGAGTGATTTATCATCCTTAGACAGCCCAAGGCGTACAAGTGCCTCTCGCGCTCGTCGATATTTCTGTGCGGCTTTAACTTTATCAGCGGTCAATTCTTTTAGATAGGCCTGCGCGCGAGTGTTGGGTCCTTGACCAAAGACATTATTTTTTTTGAAGTCCAGATTGGCATTGAATATCTTGATCTTTTCTCGGACCTCATCCAGTGCGTCGTAAGCTTGACCTTCTCGAAGACTATACTCCACCTTTTCCACAGAATTCAAGCTGGAGCGAATGGTATCAGAGATAGGAAAATATGAGGGAAGAAGGAGCTTCTCGTTTTCTGGGTGGACGGCATCAACTTCATCAATCAACGGACGCAACGCCGGGCACAGCTGGTATTGAGACTGGCGCCAAGTGGTTAGATCAGCCCGAAGCTTCTTTCGAGCAGCAATCACAGGTTCTGGGAGCGCTTTAGAGGCTTTGAGCTCTGAAAGCATGGCCTGAATCTTAATCCTATAATACAATTTGAGCTCCTGAATATCTCATGGTTGGTTGTAAGATACTTACTGTTCGCGTTCGAGCCGAAGCGCATTACTGACTAGCTGCGTAATGCCAAGTTTTTCTGAGCTGGAATGCAATGAATTTCTTTCAAGCTCAGCCTGAAGTAAGCGTTTGTATGCTTTCTCTTGAGTGGGTGGGCCTGGAAAAAAACAAAGTGGTAGTAGTAGTAATGTTTGAGTGGTGATGCAAATAGCCCACCTTTTCCATATTGCGCAATATGAACTGAAATCACATTCTTACCCTTACGTTGAGGTTGATCATCCAATTGAGACCATCTTTGAATCACGTCCAGGGGCAGAGATGATTCGAGCGCGCAAAATTTGGTTTCCTTTGACCTGAGCTGGTCTAAGCACGAATTGTATGTGAAGTAGTTGGAAGAGGCTGAATAGAGGGGTGAATTTAGATAATGAGCAATTGATAGTATCACTTACCTATCTTGCGTGTTTTCATGAAGTTGTAGTAAGTGTGGTAATCATCTAACACATCGTGGCGATGACCATCGTTCATTTCCTTGGTACTTCCTGCGGCCTGGTTGCCGACTGACCACCCGCTCTCGACAATCTCCCCACAAGTATCTCCTGAACCTTCAAGATAGTTAAAAGCAAAGAGAAGTTGGCACGCTTCAATGTGATTCTTGATGTGCATCTTAGGAATAGCACCTCGGAGATTATCTAACAGTGTAGACGCATTGGGAAACCATTCTTGGAAGCGCTTCTTAAGATTCACTCCATAAGCGCACCAAATGTCATAGCTGAGCATGATCCATCGTTGATCGTGGGCATCCAAGAGTGAATGGGCTAATGCATAGTCCGTATTGGCAAAACTGTATTTATATTTCAGTTAGGGATTCATCAAATAACTTAGAACTCAGTACTTACGCTTCGCCTTTCTTGAGATCAACCATACCCTCTGGTAAAAAAAAGCCGTGACGAGCACAGACAATAGCAACTACCCCGCTAACCACTGCATTTTTGAATTTAATAACATTTTGTAGCCGGCTGGCTCGCAAATGGCTACAGGTGCCCTTCTGAATGGAGTAAGCTTACAAAAGGAGAGTTAATAAGAGAAGAGACATCACATCTGTTCCCTCGCCAACCTCTCGAAGATAGGTCTTGTAGTTGGCAGTCTCCACAAAGTAAGCTTTACCCTCATTCAAAGCGACATCCATCAGTGAATTGTGGAAAAGACGACCACAAGATGGAAGGCCCTCCTAACTGGTGTAATCTACGAGCCGTGATACAATTTTCCTAGCATATTACAGCATGGCATATATAGCCAATATATCTTCACCCGGTTCATCATCCGTGGTATAACATCTCCGCGACGGCTGTACTAACATGACAATCTTCGACTCCTGAATATCAGACCTTGTAACCTTACAACAGAGTGCCAGACAGGTATCATTATCCTTGATGAATTATGAAGTCGACGTACGGCGGAAGGCATGATGCTGCTACTGTGATCACTTCGTCAAGATTGTGCTGCCATCTTGCCAAGCAATGGCATAAATGTGGATGCCGGACCAGCTCCAGTCATGGTTTTCAATGCCTGTCTTCCGAAGGCATGTATTTCGAACCTAGATAATCTTTCAGCATGTTGTTTTAACACTGTCAGTCATGGGCAGGGTGTGTACAATTGGTAAGGGTATAGCTCACATGTGTAATGTCGCAACCCAAAGAGTGAATCATACAAGGAGTCGAGATTTGATGTGTCATATCAAGAAAGATGTATTCAGATTAACAGGAATTGTATACGAAAATAAGTAGTTTAAAGAGGGGTAGAGAGCGAGTGGCAGTATAAAGAGCGGGGTAGTGACGTGACAAGCAATTATACGATGTAGTGTAAGACAGCTGCAGACAATAGCAAGCGAGTGTAATTATCAGAATTTACGATGAAGGATTAGCAGCGACATTAGATGCTGCTGCGCGCTGGGCACGCTGCCTCTTGAGCTTATCGTTGGACTTTTGCGAGTCACTCACAGTAGCTACATGATCAGGGAACACTTGCCTAGCAGAAGATTGAGTTTGAAGCCGGCTAATGTAAGTGAACAGAAACTCACAAATTCCACCATACCAGGAGCTGGTCTACCTTTCGGCGAGTGATAGGGTCATGAACATCTTCGAAAAAATCAATAATGAAGTTATAAAGGGAGTGATAGCTGAAGCCATTATAGGAGGGGCGCCAGTGCTCGCAGTTGGTGAGATTGAAAGCCAGCTAAAGTAGAGAATATTAATTAGATTGAGAGATGAGTCAACACCGAAAGGTGAACATACCATTACAGCTGCATGAGCAATTGTGCGAGGAGTGACCTTACCTTCCATACCAATGAGGTCAGCTACCGTTGACTTAGTGATCTTCTTTTGAGCGTCAACTCGACGACGTTTTCGAGCAGGACCTTCCTCACTCTCCTCCTCAAAAGCATCTGCAGAGCTTGGAGATGTGAAGATAGCACAGTAGGCCTACAATTGAAGTTAATAATCATACAATCGAGGTAGAGATTCAAGGTGCACCTTAACGAGAAGTTTACTCCGGAGAAATCGCGCCTCGACATCTGCAACATTGCCAGTTGCTCGGGGGTAGAAGCATGCAAGATAGAAGTCGTCGGCAATGGAGATAGTGCCGTTTCGAATGCTAGTTCTAACGCTAAGGGCATATATGAGAAAAAGAAACCTCAGAGTGACTAGTACTTACGCTGTGTCATCCCAATTATAACTGATCGGGCACAAAAGGCGCCCGGTGACTGCGTTCTGAAGGCCACGGTCTCGGCGATTTTTCAGTGAAAAAGCACGCTCTGGGGTGAAGTCTTCGTTGAGCCATTGAGGAAGCTCTCCAAGAATTCGGCGAAGGTCATCTCTTCGAGCTTCATTTGCACCGTGCTGAAGCTAGAATGCTGTGAGCATAGAAAATGATAATATCAATGTACGTGAATTACCTTATCCAGCAGATCCGTGAGTTCATCTTCTTGTTCTGAATCCTCGATCAGGTCTTTGACACGTGGAACAGTGCGTAACAGCAAAATGTAGCTGGCAAAGCAGCGATCACGCCTGAAAGAGTTGGTCAATGACAGTTGAGTAGTAATGGAGAACCACATACTCGCGACTGACAATCTCATCCACCTCTTCCTCTTCTTCAATATCTCCTCGCTGCACCGCAAACCGTCGATCTGCCTCGTCGACAAGAGCAGATAATGAGTCGAAGAGGGAGACAAGGCGGGAGAGGCCACGTCCAAGATTGATGTTTGACCTGTGGGCATATTAGAACTGTACGTTGAACGTTGAGGGAAAAAGACAGCATACACATGCTTCCTCTTTTTACCCGTGGCTTGCGCAAGTTTGGCCTCAACAGAAGCGAGTTTGCGCTTGGTCCGCGCAAGCTCAGCATGAGCCGACTCCGAGCTGGGCTGGATGGGAGAAGACGGTGCAGAAGGCATTAGAATATAGAAGGAAAAGAGATGGAGAATGTAGAGTGAGTTCGCTCACTTTTTAAACCAGCAACATAGGGTCAAAACGGGAGGACCTTTGTGCAAACCTGAATGGGCTAAGTTCCGTATAACCGACCTCATTGTATCAGGGCTCGACTGTTGGGTGTAAATCGAGGCACAAAGATGACCTAGCGTAGTCCAAGTGAGGAGCAAAAAGAATTCGAGCAAACAAGCATAATAGCGTCTGGTAATGGGTAGGTCCAATGCAGTAGTCAAAACAAGAGATCCCTCGTCAGCAAGCGAATCAACCCTGGGAAACGTGTTTGTGTTTGTTGAATCAATGAAACGTAGACCAAACTGCTACGTAGTACTATCATGTCCTCCCATTGTTGACTCAGCTGTACTCATGGGGCAATTTGTAAAGGAAGAACAGCTTCTAATCGATTCTAACAGAACTACCTCGTGCACCATGGCTTCTCTTCATATCGATTGGGGCTTATCTTGCAACGTAGCACTCTAATCAATTCGATTTTTCTTCATCTGTTTCCTCTTGTGTTCATCGTGAATGGGCTCAATGCCCCAGCTACGGCGGACCAAATTTTTATATGTCATTTTACTTCTGCTTGCTTGTTTTTCTATGGTATTCACCTGTTTTGAGGGCTGTGACAAGACATTCGCTAAGGAAGATCATCGTCGAAGACATTACAAGACATGTCCTGTTGCTCAACATCGCCGTGAAGCTGTTGCCCAATTGCGAGGGTCAACTCGTAAAGAGCAGCACGAAAAGGAGCTTTCAAAATTTTCAGGTCGAAAGGAGCGCCTTCAGGTATGTATACGATTCTGTTGCAATGTCTGGGATGTTCCAGAGCTTATCACTTGCAGGCTGCTCTTCGTCTTGATCAAGGCACCATGTCGCGACAGCCGTCAGTGGATCGAACCATCCATCCGCCCGTTGCAAATGCATTGGATCTGGATCTGGATCCACCTCATGCCTCCATCTCATCTCCGTCCAACCGAACCATGCCTGAAGCACCACGTCAAAAACCTCGACACCAACCTGACCAGTTGCCTGAAGCACTGATAGCTGTGCCTCTGGAAGAAAGTGACAAACGTCAGCGGCCTGCGCCTTTTCTGCATCGGGCCACGGGTTTTGTGCAAGGTTGCTTGGCTACAGTTGCCAATACTTTTGGGATATGGCGAGAGTATGAGCAGCGGCCAACGTTTGATCCTGATGCAGCTCTTCGTGACGAGGATTTCACAGCAAGACATCTCACAGATGTCCTACCCTCCCAAGAATCTACAACCAAGCCCGATCAACACCCATCTTATTGGCCATTTCCAAACCAGACGATCCACGCTGTCATGAAGTGGCTCAATAATGGCAATACATCCAAATCAGAAGCGGAGACCACCAAATTTGTTCATGACATCATTCTAACACCTTCATTCAAAGCAGATGACCTTATTGGCTTCAACGCACATCAGGAAAACCAGCGACTTGATAAAGCTATCTCCAAAGACTCCCTGCGTGCTCAATTTCAAGAATCCACGGTTGAGATTCAGGTTCCATCAGGTGACGCAAAAGTCGGACCAAAGCCATTTGCGGTGCCCGGCTTGTTACATCGAAAGCTTACCACAGTCATCCTTGAGGCTTTCAACAGCCCTCTTGCTCATCTTTACCATCTCTCACCATTCACCCTCTTTCACACGTCGCCCACTACTAATCTCCCTGATCGCATCCACAGTGAAATCTACACATCGGACTCTTTCCTGGAGGAAACCAGAAAGGTTCGCCAAGATTCGCCGGTGCCTCCTGATGACAGAGATTGCACCCGAGAAAAAGTTGTTGCTGCAATTATGTTTGCTTCGGACGAAACCCATCTGACTGATTTCGGGATTGCCAAAGCTTGGCCAATCTATCTGATGCTCGGGAATCTCACAAAGTATCTTCGCTCCCAGCCAAATTCCGGTGCTATGCATCACTTGGCTTATATTCCTTCGGCGAGTTTTTATCAAATCATTGTTGGGCCAATAACTAATTAATATGCAATAGCTTCCTCCGTCATTCAAGGATTTTGCCGAGTCCTTCCATGCAAAATGGAATACCCAGCGTAACCAAATTTTGACGCACTGCCGCCGTGACCTCATGCATGCGGTATGGGAGAAGATCCTTGATGATGACTTTATTCACATGTATACCTATGGAATGGTTATCAAATGCATCGATGGCATCGAGCGGCGAATTTATCCTCGCCTTTTCACATATTCGGCTGATTATCCCGAAAAGTAAGTCGGCATTATCCACCGGTTTGATTCCTGTAACTAAAGCATTTCCAGGGTTCTTCTTGCAACGATTCGCGACAAGGGTCTCTGCCCATGCCCAAGGTGTTTGATCTCCAAGTCTAACCTTGACCGCATGGGGCTCAAACTCGACATACGAGTTCGAATCAATAAACTCCGAGAATACATGGGAAAAAAGGTTGAGGCCGCTCGCACCATAATTTATAAGGAGGCTCGCCCAATCAATGGTCCAAAGGTTGAAGGACTATTGAAGAGTTTCTCTGGTGTTCCAACCGAGGTAGGCCTGACACTTGAATGACCTATTACAATATGAGATGAACTAAGCCTAATGAACAGAACGCGTTTGTCAAATGTCTTGGGAAGGAATTTAACCCCTCTCGGATGCTAGTAGTTGATCTTCTCCACAAGTTTGAGCTGGGAGTGTGGAAGACTCTTTTCACGCATCTAATTCGACTACTTTATGCTGCAGGTAATGGCTCTGATAGTCTTGTTGTTGAGCTTGATCGTCGGTAAGCCCGCTCAAAGATATAGTAATCAACAATTAACACGGCTGTCTTTTAGTTATCGGCAAATATCAACTTTTGGACATGGAACAATTCGTAAATTCTCCACCAACTCATCTGAGATGAAAAAGCTTGCAGCAAGAGATTTTGAAGATCTTTTACAAGTATGTGAAAATATTTACTCCAAATAACCAACCACTGATTCACTACCAATTCTGTGTTAAAGTGTGCTATTCCGGCCTTTGAAGGCCTTCTTCCTTCCCCTCACAATGCCCGTCTCATGAAACTGCTGTATCGCACTGCTGAATGGCACGCCCTAGCAAAATTGCGTATGCATACTGATACGACTTTAACGCTGCTTGAGGACCTGACCACCGAGTTTGGAAAATTGATGCGCGAGTTTCGAGATCTTTCTTGCCCACAGTTTGAAACTGTTGAGCTTCCTCGTGAAGCCGCTGCTCGGGCGAGAAAAGTGATGCCAGAGTCCGCCACTAAAAAAGGAAAGAAGCCACAAACCGGTATGTGAGCGCCGATTGATTTTGTGCAAATGATTAACCACCTCTCCATGTAACAGCTAATACCAGCAGTCGAAAATCTAGACTTTTGAATATTTTGACCGTCAAATTCCATTTTCTCGGAGATTATGTTCGACATATCCGGCTCTTTGGGACGACAGACTCTTATTCTACACAGCTGGTAGGGTACTACTTATGTTGTGTTTTGAACGGCATTTACACTTGTTTTTCCAAGGGAGAGCTTGCTCATCGCCTTGTTAAACGGTTGTATGGTCTTACAAACAAGAAGAACGCCACCAAACAGATAGGACAGAGGGTGACAAGGAAAGAGGTACTCACAAAGGATGAACAACACGAGATTGTTGAAGCTGCCCAACGTCAACAATTTAGCGATCACCATCACATTTCGGAAAGCTCTAACCGGCCACTGTATCTCTTTGAACAAACTCATAAAAACCAGGATGATCCCGCGTACAAGGTAGAAGGATATTCCCTTCAACTCTTGCTTAATTCTCGCTTACCGTTTACACTTTAGAATTTTATTCCTAAGCTTCAAGATCACCTTCTTGGTCGACTTCTTGAAAAGAACTTCGACGGGGATGATCAAAAGTTCTCTGACGATGACCGCAACTCAATCAGTCTTCGAAATAATACATTTTATCAGCATTCTACACTTCGAATCAACTACACTACATACGACTTGCGGCGAGACTACGACACTGTCAACCCTCGCACCCACCCTTTCGTTATGCTTCGGTCGCCGCAAGATGATTCTGGCGAGCATCCTTTCTGGTATGCTGCTGTTCTCGGGGTGTACCATGCTTATGTTCAGCATCGTGGTGCTGCTTCGCGTGACTTTCACCCGAGAAAAATGGAGTTTCTCTTGGTTCGATGGCTTGGTCTGGTCCCCGGCCGTAGATTTGGCCGTAAACAAGCAAAATTGCCACAAGTTGGTTTTGTTCCTGACAGCGATGATTACGCCTTTAGCTTTCTTGATCCTTCGCTAATCATTCGTGGCTGTCATCTTATTCCGGCATTTGTGGATGGCCGAACCCAAGAGCTTCTCTCAACTATCCGTGAATCTGCTGCTCGTCCTGCAGGAGGTTTGGATGATTGGCGTGGTTACTATGTTGGAATGTGAGTTTGTCTAATCAACAGCTTTCCAATCAAAACTTACCTCGCACTGAAGTTTCGTCGATCGAGATATGATCATGCGCTTTCTCGGCCTGGGTATAGGGCACAACCGAGAGAATCGTAGACCCAACGAGGCAGATCATATGATGGAAGTAGATTCACCTAGCCCTATTGCTGATGAAGCTGAGGACGAAGCTCAAGCTACTCCCAATAACGATGATGATGAAGAGATAGGAGAAACTCAGAAAGAAGGAGAGGTGGGGGAAGAGGTGGAAGAAGAGGAGGAGGAGGAGGAGGAAGGTTCAGATAATGACGAGGATGTCTTCGAAGATGATGAGGAAGTGGAATCTGACGAGAGTGAAGATGATCTAGGGCACGACGATCTGTAGTAAAGTTTTCCTATGATGTATTATGATGTCGTTTATCATATAACCTGATCACTATAAAATAACAAGTGCCTCGTACGGATTAGCATGAGATCGTGTTGTCATCACCCTTACTGACACACTATAGCCAGTTAAGCAGGCTGATCCAACCGTTGCAACCTCACTGCCTACCTGTCCGGCTATTTCTAACTGAGGACCACCTTCGCATAAAACTTTAATGACAACGACAACACTATCCAAACAGACTAACCATGTTGTAACGGGCCACAATGAATATATCTCAGCTACAACAGTGTAACACAATGATCTGCACAGTCTCGTGGCGGTATCATTCCGCTTTTATCATTGTATTGCCTTATCACACGATGAACCAGGCTGTAACAAAGATACGTAGTTGTCGATTTCACAATGGGAAATCAACTTATCCACATTTTACTGATGTCATCAGGGTCGTCTTTCTTGTTCTTCCTTTGAAGACGAAAATTCCCGTCCGCTGAGATAAAAAGTGTATATTTATGGCTACCCCAAGTGATGAGTTCAGATTCTCTATCAGAATTCAACTCGTCAATAGTCACTTACAGGTCAAACGGGCCAGCTGACAAAATTTCGGCCAAATCCACGTTGAAGTGAATTTCGGGACAAGATGGGCATCGAATTGCCAGAGAACCTTTCCGTCGAGAGGGGATAAAGTCATCGATCCCATGGGCTTGGCCCCTTCGACGAACCGAAGCTAAATGGGTCCAGACTCGTGTTACACGTCCAAGTTCGTAGTAGCGATGCTTAATCTGCTTAGTAATCATGTAGATTGAATGTTGGGCAAAACCATACCGGAACGTCTTGGGGAAATGCTGGGTTGGTCATTTCAACCAAACTCGCATTAAAATCATATAAAGAACCTTTTGAAGCCAGTGTAATGTAGTGGTATAGATCAAGTAGTGAGAAAGTGAATGCAGATTGAGGCTGGTTCATCGACGCCGGAAAGAGCTCATGGTTGCAAAGCTGAAGTGGCTCAGAGAGGGTTAAGTGGCAAGCGCAGAAGTGAACGCAAAGAGTGTGGTACCCATTGGTGTGGCCGATGGTCATACTTCGCGGAGAACGTTTGGAGCTGACGTTAGGACAGGGCTGGCCGTGATGCCCAAGGTGTAAAAGATAGCCAAGGTCGTTTAGAGATGTCGCTTCAAAGTGGGATCCAGTCCACTTCTCAATGCGGTGAAAAGGGTGTGATCCACTTGAGTGCACCTGGACGATGCAATTGCAGCAATAGAGGCTATTGTCAAAGCAGTGCTCTATACCAGCGCATCGATAGAGTCCTGCAAATTTTCCACACGCGCAGGTAGCCCCAAGATCGCGATGATATGCTTTCAGAAGAATGCTGTCTTGGAGGGCAAGAAACTCTTTTGCAAAAGTAGCCATCATCACAGAGGCGCCCTGTCAATGTATGACAGTTACTTGATTGATGATCTCCGGGGTTTGCCTGGACGTACCTGATTCCTCTTCTTGTGGAGATGCAGATCTTCCACGCGTTCAGATTTGGTCTCAGGCCTCACTTCTTCTTTAGAGTTGTCAGTAAGTAGAGGCAAAGGACTGTTGCTAACAACCGCAGAAGGAGCCTGATGGTTAGTTTTGGCTCTCTTTTCCACGAAAGCAGCTCGAGAAACAGTGAGGCCGGCAGGAGTGGAAGTTGCAGATACGTCATTTTGTACAGAGGCATCGTCGTCAGAGTCTAGCGAGGTAGCAACCCCACGAATGCGTTTTCGGTTCTGATTTTTCATTTAGGGAAAAACAGGACCTTGAGTAGCTAATATTCGCTTCAATCAGAGATTATATAATCAAATCACAAAAAAAGATACAAATTTGGAGTAATAAGTAATTAGTGGTGGCATTTCAGAGAAGGCATTTAGCCCAGCGGTCTTGGGTCTCGGGCATTACAAACGTAACCAAACCTCCTTAGTCTTCAAGTCGTGGAATGTACATTTTGTGCGACGTTGATTGTTGTGTCGTTTTGTACTTAGGGCAAGGGTTTGCTTGAATATCACAAATCCGTCTAGTTGCAGGCAATTAAAACTCTCTGAAGGCTACTGGTTCTATTTTGGCATTCTATGTAAAAATGCTGCGTCGGCCATAACCAAACAAGTTGAAAAAAGTAACTTGATCATGAAAGACCTACGCCACCCATCCAAATTCTACTCCGCGCTGGCAACAAGATCCCCAAAACTCCTCTGGAAGTTGTGAACCAACTTGCTCAAGCTTGACGTAAAGACAATCGCAGGCGGCTTTATAGCCTGGGTCCTTGGGAAGTCCAACCATATCACCGAAGATAATGCCCTCTTTCGTTGTGAACGGGCGAGGCTCCCTGAAAGAGAATAATGTCAAATCCAACTCTAACAGAAAAGCTCAAAGCCGTACAGAGCCTTCCAAGAGATGTAATCAAATCCGTCTGCGGCAAGGGACTCAAGAGAATCCGGGACCTTGCTAGTTTGCCCGTCCGAGAGGTTGGTCGCCAGGTAGCCACAAGAAGTAGCAGGTAAAGCTGGAAGATTGAGGCCTTTTACCACAGGGTTGCTTCGTTTCAGAATATCTGACAGAACGTTGGGCGATGGAACGTGGCCTTCCAACAAGATCTTTTCATTTCGCTGAAAGCGGCGACGGCGATGGCTCCGGTTTGGTAGATCTAGAGATTTGTCTGGCACCAAACATCCAAAAGCTTCTACAACAGATCTCTTCACACTGGCGCTGCTAAGACTTGGACTCACCTTGTTCAATACCGCTACGCCGGGATTAACGTCCTCTTGGCCGTTTATTTCATCCGCGACAATTGGTTCCTCAACTTACTCAAACTTGTTCACCTCCTCTAAGATCGCCACCTCCAGCTGCGACGCAAAATCAAAGCTAGGTCCTGCTTGCAGTGGGGGCCATACTCTTACGTTCTAAGAGCATTAGGCGGTGCCTTTTCAGTTGTTGAAAAGTTCAGAAAGGTTTAATAAAACTTACTGTGCGGTTTTGAAGAAAGTAATGCATGGCCGCTGAAAATCAAACCATAATGAGCCTTACTGGCAGCGAATAAGCAAGGAGAAGTTACCTTTTGGTTCAGGGTTTTTGACAAGCTACAAAAAAGAAAGAAAACTTCTCAGTGACGGTTTACTCGCGGGGAAGCAACTTGAAAATTTGAAGCCACAAAGAGACGCCGGTCCCAGGTGTGAGTCCAGGCGTAAAGAAAACTAAAAGCCTCTGACGGATGAGTGAACTTACTTTTTTCGTTGAAGAACGGGCCGCCGCAATGAGTTGCTGAAGGAATAAATCAGTGAGATTCAATTGAAACAAGAGTGGATGATGCTCAAATCTGGGCGTGTCTAGAATGGCGTAGTATGGGTGTCGACCTCTCATAGTTCTGTTGGGATAGATAGGGAGAAGTATGGGTGTT